>JAPZEB010000007.1:30296863-30307568 GCA_029783705.1 Chaetodon striatus
GGGCTGACACATAGAGACAGACAACCATTCACACTCACATTCACACCTACGGGCAATTTAGAGTCACCAATTAACTTGCATGTCTTTGGACTGTGGGAGGACGCCGGAGTACCTGGAGAAAACCCATGCTGACACAGGGAGAACATGCAAACTCCACACAGAAGGGCTCCCGCAGATTCAAACCAGGAACCAGGAATTCTCTTGCTGTGAGGCGACAGTGCTGACCACTCCACCACTTTGCCGCCTCTCACTCTCAGAATTTTTTGGTGTACAGCTTAATAGAAACCATACCTTGCTTATGAAAGGAGAAACTGTTTATTTGATGATGACAGGTGGCACTAGGTGTGCAGTTGGCTACCATTTCTAGCAAAGTAACATTAGGTTGTCGTCCTTTCATCTTATGCCCCAGAAAGGACAGAGGAGAGGCAGAGAGGATGCTGAGGACAGAGGAGGAGAAGACAGGTTTCAGGGTGGATGGGACACCTCCTGCCTCCCACCTCTTCCCTCCTCTATCCCCTGCCTACCCACCTACCATGAAGTCTACCGAGCCAGGCTCCAGACTGAGAGGCCAGTCAGACACAGCAGCCACTCAGCAGAAGGGCCCTGCGACGGGGCCGAGACTCCGGACAAGCTCCCAGCATCCAGGGCTGTGCAGCAGCTTCTTCAGACCGAGACTCTGCTGCTGGAGAGGAGGGACCGGCAGAGATTGGCCAATAGGATGCAGCTGCAGGAGATGATTGGCAGGCTGGATGAACTGGTGTTGATACCGCCATAGACTTTTTTTGATCCTCAAACTTCTGACATATTAATTCAGAGTAAACACAATATGCATTGGCAGCCAGAGCCACTGTAGATTAATGAGATTACCTGTCCTCTCAAAACGTGGATGAGTAATGAACTGGATCGTTTAAGACATTTTGTCAGGAAGTATTTAGCCTTGCTTAGCATAAAGACTGGAAGCAGGAGGAAACTGCTAGCCTAGCTATGGCAAAAGTGAAAACAAACAAACAAAAAAAACCCCTCAAAATCTCACTAATTAATATGTATTGCCTGTGTTTAATCAATACATTACCAGACATGTTAAAATTGATCTGTTTTTTAAATATGTTTTTATTTGTTTTGGATGCAGTTGTCAAGGTCTACTACTACAGTTAAAGAATGTTGGATGGTGGATTTTTTAAACTCTAAAAGGAGCTATTTCCGCCTGTTTCAAGACTTTATGCTAAGCTAGCCTAACTGCATCCTGAGTCTAGATCAGTACTGAATGCACAGACATGAGCTTGGTAAAAAAAATCATATCTATGTCACAAATCAATTAATTTCCCTTTATGTCCTAAATTATTTAACATTAACATCTATTTATTTCACTCAGAGAGGCAGGGTATACTCACGACCTGTCCAGTGTGTACCCTGTCTCTCCAACCCCCCCCGTGACTCTCAAGAGGATAAGTGGTTAGAAAATGGATGGAACATGCAACAACATACAATATCATTTAATGGCTTAAATAAAATATCTTACAAATTTGGGAAGAGAAAATATAGAAATTTTCCAATATGAGATGAGTAAAATACAACAAGACAGAACAGAAACATGTAGTTCATTCTCTTGGGGTGCTGGTTAATGGTGTTATAAAAGTGCAATGGCAGCACTACTTTTTTATGATTAAGTCAAGTCGCAGTCTTTTCAACAAACTTATTTTAACAAATAAATATGATTTTAAAAAAGCACTCATGATTTTGTAAATGTAATGTTTTATTACTGTTGTTAAAATGGCTTTACAGGTGGTGAAGAGCTCATTATGACTTGTGTAGAACTCAAAAGTCAAAGTTTAGGACTAGACTAACTAGTCTAACCGCTGGTTTGAAGTCAAGCACAAGCTTCAGTCATCAAAAACATCTTTATTTTTTATTTTTTTTATCAAATTGAAAAACATTCAATTTCAGCATCATAATATAGTTTAAGTGCTACAAAAACTGGGAATAGAACTTTAAGATGCTAAACTTGAGCACTAATAATACAGCAGGTGTTAATGACTTAAAACATCGACAGTGTTTTCTTGTCTCAGAAGTTGGCAGACTGACAGTAACCCAGAGACTTGGGGCATGCCTTTAAAAAGCTTTTTGCCAGCGCAGGGTCCAGAGGTGGTATGATTTTCTGAATAAAGGGCTGTGAAGACTAAATTATCATGAAGAATTAACCACCAGTAGTTTCTGCATGTAGGAGTTGAGCCACTTCTGTCTCTCCATGGAGGTGAGGAGTTTACTCTTCTCTCTGAAGGCAGCATCATCAGCCACCACCATGTTCCTCTTCACCATGCCAGCATTCTGAGATGACCATTCAGAAGGCCACGCCCTCTCCGCGCTAAAAATACACAGACCAAGACTTCAAGATCAGTGCCTAGATAATCCAGGTACCAGACGCTTAAACAAAAATATTTTACTGCTGTTTTGTTTTGTTTAGTTGAACTTAAGTTGACAGAACTAGTTACACTTGAAAGTCATAAAATGTAGTCTGCATGTAGATGCAGAGCTTGATTTTGTTATGCTCCCAATAGCACAACAAAGCCCCATATTTCCTCTGAGAAATGAAACATATTTCTGTCAGCTGAGGCTTTAGGTTTGCTAAGTGTTTAAGTAATTGTCCCCCATCCTGATGAAAATGTCTATAGTGCAGGCATAAGCGCCTACACGTGTAGTATACTTGAGGGCCGCTGTTTAGGGTCTTAAAATTATGGTCACCCTAAACTAGGGCTGCATAAGTATTTAACAATACAATACCAGTACCAAAACCAGTACCCTTAAATTTATACCAATACCAGTACAGTACTTCCTTTGCTACCCATAGTTTGAGTGGATTTTTGTGTAGTATAGCCATACTTTGAAATGTTTTGTGCCATCTTGGCACAATAAACTACCAACTCCGTAGATACGCTGCGCTCGACTTTACCACAGACTGTATAAGTTTTATCTGCTGCTGCAGGACTGTGAGCTCCATACCAGGTACAGTTGTGAGAGTTCGCCTGGCTGCACACACACTGTGACAGAGCTAACTATTAACATCACTCAGCTAACGTTATTTAATGGTTGTTTACAGGTTTCATGACAGAGTCGAGCCGTTTTAGCATCGGTGTGTTTGTTGGGACCGTTTACAGCTCGGTGTTGAATGTTAGCCACTGCTGCTGTATTAGCTCGTGCTGCAGGGGTCTGAACTGACAGCAGCAAGAGAACGTTTGCTGATCCAGTGGAGAGTCAAGACGGTTTGAGATGAGACCAATGGAGCAGAAAGGATGAAGTGCAGGTATTGGTTGACAGGAGATGTTTCATTACTACTTGGTACTGGGTTATTTCGGTCAGTTCCTTAAAGGTATCAAGTACAGATACCCAGCCCTACCCTCAACAAGATCTACATTAATGTGTCAATTGTTGAACTCAGTAGTTGGTTTTGTTATCTTTGGACAAAGCTAAGGTAGGTGTCTAATACCCCTGTTTGTAGTCTTTGTGCTAAACTAACCATCTCCTGGCTTTCATTTAGCTTGCAACTTTTTCAGCCCATTAAATGAAATATTAATCAAGTAAATAAAATCAAAAGTCCTCCCAGAGGATATGAAATTAGGTCTTGTCAGAGATGTTAACACAAACAAGGAAATGACAGGAATAGATGGCTTAACTTGCTGACGAACCCATGCATGAAGAGTTTGTTATTACATAGGTCAATAAGGGACATGTTATAATACCTTTGTGTCACTGAATGTAAGAATTTCTTGTGGCTGCTTTTTCCCACCTTTTGATAACCACAGTTTTCACCCGAGGATGTTAACTGTGTTAAATATATTCTCTCACTATGCAGTTACCTGGCCTCTGCTTTCTCAGGGGCAAAGAGCCACGCCTCCCTCATCAGTATTGCCTTGCTGTTGGCTGGATCTCTGAGGCTGGGTGCTGACATCATCTGAATGCTCCAATTACGGAGAGAGATGGAGGGTAAGAGGACATCCCAGTCATCTTGTTTAGGTTCCTCTGAATCAGGATTTCTGGAATCAGATAATATTAAACTTAATGATTCCTTGAGAAACACATTTGATTGTATCATAGGTTATCAAATTAGAACAACTTATTAACGGCACAAATAAAGATAGGTATCTGAGGTACTGGGTAGCTCATTCAATCCAAACATAACACCCATATGAGGTATTAGATTTAGTGAGTAACCACCTGACTGGTAGTCCAGGCTGAGGGAAGCCAGATGTCACCAAGGTCATGCCCAGAATGCAAAGCAACAGGAAGGACATTCGGGGGAAAGCAGGCAGCTCAGACATCCTAAAATAACGAAACAATAAAAAGAAGAAAAAAAAAAAGCTTTCATGACAGTAATAATTGCATGTTAACTGGGTTGTATATTTAAAATCTTCAAACTATTTATTGACAAAATAAAATTACAAAAACTATTTTCATTATTGTTGATAATGTCAGTTTGGTTTTTACAAGTAAAAAAAAATCCAAATATCTCACACTCCACAGCTACCTTATTGCTATCTTTTATATTAAGATATGACATTACAGCACTTTCCACAAGGTTCTGTATATTACTAAAAATTGACCTTGGAGTTGGTGTCTTTGATTTTGTAAGACTCAGCATACAGTATATTTGAAATAAATGCACCTGACAACTTGGAACTTGCTGGTTTTATGAGAATTATGGAACCTTAAATAAGTCACAAATGATTCAGACAACCTGACATTACCCCCACATGCTGCTGCAAAGAACCATTTCACAGCCGACAAGTGTTTTTTAACATATTGGATTTTTTAAAAGTATTTCTGTGTTAAATGTTACACCACACAAGCTGCACATCAAATTTGCTTCAATACAAAATAAATAGTAAAACCCAACAACCTTTGAAAATCCTCTTTTGTTATAAGGTTTGGTATATGCTCAGCTGGAACCAAATTCTGTCAACATGGTGACAATCGAGACAGAATTTGTTGAGTCTTTAGAATTTCTGCAAATAAATTCTAAAGACTAACATGTAGCAAACTGAAAGCAAAATTAGCTTCATGCAAAGCTGTTGGTTACAGGGTTTGTTAAAGTTGTTAGTAAGCCAATAGTTGGCTGATTTCTTACCTGCTTCTCAGGAAGGACGTGTTCGTCTGTCTGTTAAAAGTTGGTACCAGCAAGGACCCTCTCAAGGCTGGATCTCAGAGGTTAAAGGTCAGGCGTCACACAAGCAGAGATGCTCCAGGTGAACAACTAATCACAGCAACAGAAATGGCTACGGTATGTGCAGTCAGGTACTTTGTTGGTTGCTGCTTCCTATCTGTCACTTATTTCTTCTCCTGGCTTCTCGAAGTAGAAAGAAGATTTGATAAAAACTTCGATTTCCGCTTGTGACTGCCTGTTGCTTTTGTAGTGGCCGTGTGCAGGTCTACGGTGGTTGAAAAGTAATGGTTTCCTGAAATACATAGCTACTTATATACCCTGGAGTGTTTTAACCCCCCATCCCCCTAACCCACCCACACATATACGCAAGCATACACACCCTTCACCAGATCAAACCAACTTTGAGTTTAGCGTAGAAGAGGACAGCCCTAGTAGAAGTCCTGTTAGCTTGTTAGTGTCCTGTTTCAAAGAGTCTCAGTCATGGTGCCGTTGTGGAGAGCCCACCATCTTATTACTGGAAATCATTATAGTGCTTGTGTGTGTATATGTGTTCATTCATACCCTGTGGCAGGTTAACTAAACAATGGATGTTTCTGTCGAAGAAATACACATAACTGTCTCACGTTGACTAGAGAAAGAAACAAGGAAAAAAGATATTTATATGGACTTTGGAAAAAATCTGAATCTGAATGATGTCATTCATCCTTCAGACTATGCTGAAGGCATAACCTGCCCTACTCTGCTATTTATTGCTTCATATTTATTTGGTTTCTTTGTCTTCTAACCTTAATCCTTCACATATCATGAATTATCATCCGACATCCACAGCAAATTATTCAGGAGATGAAGGTTCGCACCACTCTGTCATTCTTTTTTTTTTCTTAATTAATGCCTGCCTCACAAAAGAGATGTTTGTTGTTGTTACAGTGCTCATGCATGTGACGTGGATCATGAGATCACAAAAAATCCATCTTTCTTTAAGTAAAATGTTTATTTCTGTACCACAGTGTTGCAGACCAATAAGCCTTCTGCAAGGAGCAACTGGAAGCTACAGGTGTGGTTTAGGTGTGTGTGATGATGCATAGGGGCAACTGTTTGTTCAAAACAACAGTGGTGGCTCTGAAGAGGTTAGTGTAGATGCTGCGGTAGCATCAGTTATATGACAATCAGAGAGTATTTTTTTTAATTGGGAGATGAGCAGAGAACAGCACTGAAGGCTTTTCTCGATGGAAAATATGTTTTCCCTCTTCTCTTCTCCCGCCGCCTGGATAGATGGTGATAGACATTTACTCACCTGCCAAGTGTGGTTTTTTTTTTCAGCACTTGCCATTTTCCAAAGAGATTCCATTGATGGCTTTTACTGCAGCAAAATATCACCTGGCATGTGCAAGCACTAATTCCTGGTGGATTACTTTCTAATGTCAGCAGCATATTTCTCACAGCTGCTTGTATTTGTGATCTTATTCTTTCTGTCACTACCCAAAGCTCATGACCATAGGTGGGGACTGGAACTTAGATCAGTTGGTAAATGGAAAGCTTTGCCTTCCACCTCAGCTCTTATGACACCCCCAACAACCCTTGTGGATTATCTCCCTTGTTCTCCCAGGAGAACTCTAACACAGCAGTGCTCAGCCTAGAGCTCACGAGTATCCCCACACCTGTCCGCCACCTCTCACCTTGGGCAATTCCAGAAATTTCCAGTCTAGCCCCTCTCCAGTATTTTGATTCCAGACCCAGTGCAATGGGTATAGAGCCCTATATCTAGTTGGTACTGCTCCACCTCCCACACTTGCCCCACCACAGAGGTGACGTTCCACATCTCTAGAACCAACTAATCTCTGAGTTTGACATAATTTTAGGTTTAGTAACTTAATAATCTATGATAGTTGTGCTAAGTAACGTATTAGTGCGGAATTTGTGGCATAGATTTTTAATCACATTGTAATATGGTAGTGCAACAGACCAGCATACTGATCCGAACTGGAGCCATTGGTTGGATGTCTTAGTTGTTTTTTGTTTGGGGAGGACTGTTGTTTTTGGTTAGTGAGTGAATTATCCATCCCATTGACATCGTTATCAGTCAATATCCATGCTTGTTGCCATTTTGATTGTAACTTTTCAGGACTTCTCCATCCTTAATTGTGACTACAAAGGTCTGATTGGCTGAGTTGTTTAATTCAGCCTGGGGAACAGTGGTCAATAAGCAAAGCACCTTATCTTGGTTTTATACCTATGACTTAATATTAATGACAAAGTATAACTAATTCCATTCCATTTTTATCCCCTTATCCGGGCCGGGTCAGGAGGGCAGCAGGCCAAGCAAAACCCCCCAGACGTCCTTCTCCCCAGCAAAGTTTTCCAGCTCCTCTTGGGCAACCCCAAGGCGTTTCAAGGCTAGATGAGATATGTAATCCCTTCAGCATGTTCTGGGTCTGCCCCGGGGCTTTCTACCCGTGGGACGTGCCCTGAACACCTCTAACAGGAAGTGCCCAGGAGGCATCCTGATCAGATGCCTGAACCACATCAACTGACCCCTTTCTACACAAAGGAGCAGCCGCTCTACTCTGAGCTCCTTTCGGATGTCTGAGCTCCTTAACCTATCTCTAAGGCTGAGCCTAGCCACCCCACGGAGGAAACTCATTTCGGCCATCGTATCTGCGATGTCATTCTTTCGGTCACTACCCAAAGCTCATGACCATATGTGAGGGTTGGGACGTAGATGGACCAGTAAATCAAAAACAAACGCTGCACCAAACCGCTGATCCATCTCACCCTCCATTTAACCCTCGCTTGTGAACAACACCCAGAGATACTTGAACTCTTTTGCTTGGGGCAGTAAGTCTCTCCCAACCTGGAGGGGGCAATCCACCGTTTTCTGGCAAAGAACCATGGCCTCAGCTTTGGAGGAACTGACTTTCATCCTGACTGCCTCATACTCGGCTGCCCCAGTGCATGCTAGAGGTCACAATGTGATAAAGCCAACAGAACCACATCATCTGCAAAAAACAAAGATGCAACTCTGAGGTCCCCAAACTGGACCCCTTGGTATAACTAATGCACATGTAAATGGACTTGAAGGTCATCCCACAAATGTCTTCACTCTATATCAATGGACACAACAATGAAAATGAAAACTGTCAACAATTCCATCATGTCTACATACAACGTCTCAGCTTACTTTCATAAGAGGACCAAATCATAAAAATCTGCTGGAGATATCAGTTCAAAAAAAATTCTCTGGCCTCTGAGAGAGCTTGTTGTGTTTCGAGTAGAAGAGTCAGACATTGCTACTGTACAAAGACACCTTGTTAGTATGTCAGTGCCAAGAAACTCTCAATCTCCAAACATCAGCTGTACAGGAAGTGATAAATATGGATAAGTCCATTTACACATATATATTTGATGTTTAGCTCCAAGGCCATTTTCTTTGTGTGGCTTCCTCCTGAGATGGAAACGAGACAAAAGATGAAATGGTGGAGATTCTGCAGAGTTTGTCAGCATACAGGAAGCTTGCCACCATTTAAGTACCTCATTATAGGCCTTGCTGGAAATAATGACCTGCAGACAGGAAGCAGCTGGCCTTAACAATGGCCCTGCAACACTGATTTTACAAGGATAACAAGCTTCAGACACGAAGTAGTGTCACCTCACACGACCTATATTCTCATCAGAAACACTGTCAGCACCCATTGGTGCCATCATCACCAAACTGTTTCTGTATTCATCAGTTGGAAATGACGTTAAACAAAGATTCTGGAGAAATTTGAGTGAATCATGGCATTTTGTGGTTTTTGAACAGTTTTGATGTTTGAAGCATTTTGACACCTCTGACATCAGCATGGACCTGTATTACCGTCCATTTTTAGACAGGAAGAAGCTTTTGAGTAAAATGTGTTTAGGGGTTTAGGACGCTTAAATTAGACTAGTTTGTATGATATGTTGTCTCTGTCTGAAGGCAAAACTGTGTATACCTTCTCTGAAAGGCAACACTTGAAGCCAGGGTGAAAAGCTTGCTGCCATAGTCCCTTTCTAGCTGCATGTCACTGTCTTTCTTTAAATTTGGCACAAACATGCACTTGGAATCAGAATGAACTGATTTGTTAAAGGTCAAAAGTCAAGGTCACTGTGACTTCATCTGTTTCTTTTTCATGAAGGCGATAGTTCAAGAACGCCTTTATGGAGTTTTTTTCAAATTTGAGAAGAATGTCCACTTGGACTCAGTGATGAACTAATTATATCTTGGTAGTCAAAAGTTAAAGGTCAAGGTCACTGTGACCTTGCATCTGTCTCATTCTCGTGAATGCTGTATCTCAAGAACACCTTGAGGGAATTTCTTCAAATATAGCGCTAACATCTACTTGGAGTCAAGGATGAACTGATTAGAAATTGGTGGACAATAGTCAAAGGTCAAGGTCACTGTGACCTCATAAAACATGTTTTGGGCCATAACTCAGACATTATTATGGTAATTATGACAAAACTTCACACAAGTGTCCATCCAGATATATTGATGAAGTGATGATATTTTATATCCAAAAGGTAAAAGGACAGCTTCAGCAAAAATACTTTTCTGGCTATTATTCAATGTCACAGGGAGACATTTGGTCAGATACTGAATTGGTGAAACTAATCTTTTGGGTGCCCACCTTGAAACTGTGCTGATTGTATAGATCTTGTGTAGATCTTCTGTGCTGCAGGGGGGAAGATGTGTGTGAAGCACCCATGTTTTCACAGGCATGGATGTAAACTGTAACAGCAACTTGATGGACTCACAGAGGCATATAGCTGTGAGGTGGTAATTCTAGTTTTGTTAAGAATGAAAGACAGTTTGAGAAAGAAGCACAAATCTTACATGCTTTCTCACCTCTGCACCCTTTGCCAATTGCATTTTGGGTTAATTTTTGGAATGTTGGTTGCGGAAAGATCCAAAAATTGTCAAATGCAGCATTCCCCATTCCAATGGAATGTTGTGTCGTTACATACGCAGTTTGTCGATCACTTCTCCAGACTGCACAGAGGCAAATGTGTAAGTGGGTCATTCAGAGATTGTGAATTTTTAATCATTATTTGATATTGGAACCCTTTATTGAGATACAGTATGTATGTACTGTAGAAACGTGGTTAAGCACTGCAGCTCCTTTAGTTCAGAAATTGCAACTTAAACAAGTAACAGCATTTGCAAATTGTAAAAGTCAGTTTATTTACAATACAATCAGTATATCAGTATATAGACAAATGTGGAGTAAACTTCTAGATGTTTACTGGAAATTCTGGAATGAAAATGAAAGGCTTTGTCCATTTAGCTGCTACTATACCTGTTCTTTGAATAAAATATGCTGCAAAGTCCTTTCCTTCCTTTAAACAAGTGTTTTAGCAGCTATTTTTCTCAAAGCAATATTGATCTAAATGCTGTGGACTTTTAGGTGAGGTGGATACAGCCATTACAGATTCATCCTGTTAATATAAAACTTAACCAATAATCATTAACTTACAGTCTACTCCAATTTGAAGCAGATGTCTTGAGTATAAAAGAGTAAACATATATAAACA
>JAPZEB010000007.1:30310578-30323495 GCA_029783705.1 Chaetodon striatus
CCTAAACACACACACACACACACACATACACACACACACCCACGCACGCACACACACACACACGCACACATAAGTGCTTTGACAGGGTAAACTCCAGAGAGGAAACAATTTTTGATTTGAGGTGGAGAAGTTTAAACACTTCTTCATGTTAGTTTAAAAACAGCAGATAGACTATGTGTAGTATTTTTTAAAAATATGACCAGTTGACAAATGTGAAGAATAAATTGCCACTATCAGAATTTGATTGTCAGGATAGAAAAGCCTCAGTCACTGTGGCCACAGGTGACAGTTACAGTGTAATGGCACACTGAATTTTCCATCATTTTTTAAGATCCTCTTGAGTCTGTTGAGACCCACACATGCCTTATCACAACTTATCAGAAAAACAAACACTTGTACATACAGCGGCCTGATAAAAACTACCTTAAATGACAGGAACCATCTTTACTTCGAGTTTTTAGTTTGGACCTTGTCCCATCCACTCGAAGCGGGAGGGCTTTATGACCTATACTGCAGCCAGCCACCAGGGGGTGACCGAGATGTTTCAGCTCCACTCTTGGGTTTGTCATGTTGTCCATCTTTATTTAACGTCTAGAGTTGAACCTTCTTCTGATGAGAAACTCAGCTCATATGCATGTAATCTGATCGTCTTTTTAGAAATGTTGATATAAGATATGTGAGAAAAGTTCAAATGTGGCATATCAGTGTAGAAACTTTCAATGCCGCTTTTTTTTTCTGTATGTGACTGTATGTGGCTTTTATGGCAGGCCCCTGAGCACAGACATGCAAATAACCCCACCACTCCTCCTATGTAGAAGCAAGATACACAGGCTTTGTGGTGGTTTTCTTCTTTGTTATTTCGTGTCTCTTTGCAGTTCCTTTGCATCTCTTTGTAGTCGTTTTAAGTCTTGTTTCGTGCTTGTTTTGTGTTAATTTGAGTGACAGTGACAGTGGAAAAAGAGGCCCCTAAAACTTTGGGCTCCTGGGTCTGTGCTTGGTAGACCAGTTCAGTAATCATTCCATGCTGATGTACGCTCTTAGTGAACAAAATGTTTTGCCATGAAAGGAGTGCCATCTTGACGTAGTACATTAATTGAACACAAGCAAGAAGCAACAAACATGTGTCCTGTTGAGATGGCGACATTAGAAAAACATGAAAGGTTAAAGGACTGTTCTGACCTGGACAGCTGACAGACATGGAGTCATAGATGATCTTGCAGGCCTTCAGCATATGCTCAATCTTTTTCTGGGGAGAATACTCCAGATGGAGGTTGTTTAATTTGATGCTGATCTTCTCCATAGCAGAGGCCTCTGGGACAGCTGTGGTTACTCCTAATGCTGTGGTGGTGCTTCCTAGGACAACAGACTGACACACAACACACACACCATCAGCATCACAACTGCTGCTGCTACTTCTACTTGTCTGAACATAAATGTGCTGTACAGCAATGTGTGTAGTCCCTTGCAGCTATAGCTGTACCACTGCACCAGTGCTCATGTCCAGTCCTACCTGGTTCTGTGCCAGCTGTTTCAGGCTGTTGTCGTTGGTGTGCAGTTTCTCCAGACTCTGGTAAATTGGCTCCCTCAGTGGCTTCAGTACACTCTTACACAGAGCAGCTTCTACTATGTTCTCTGCATACACATACACACACACATACAAATTACTTCAAATTACTGCGGGTTTGATCTGTTGGATTCTATTAGATTGTAGTGGTGTTAAAGTAAATCAGAAAATTGTTAACTAGTACTTTAAATTAAAAAAAATAAATAAATAATTAAAATAATTTAAAGGGGCAGTTCACCCTAAATCAAAAATCCATTTTTTTCCCCCCTTTTACACACGGCTAGTGGTGCTAGAACATCAAAAAATAAATTTAGAAAATGACCCAGTTACTCAAGATAATCCACAGACCTGAACTACACCTGCCAACTGTAGCAAGGAAGCTTGCATGTATTGCTAGCTCTGATAAATACTCATATATTTGAAACTCCCTGCTGCCAATTTCTTACACAGGCTTTCTGTTATGAATGTGTACTTTACAAACTCAAACAGACATTACCCTGCATGACATCATGAGGATTATTTTTTCAGATTTGACATTGTACAACGACAGAAGACATTATGCAGCTGTTTTCACAGGCTGAGTAGTAAAATATAAATAGGTAAGACATACAAAGGACATAGCAGTTTTACAAATTCCCCACACAGCTAGTCCTACATAAGATTTTAAGAATTCGATTGAATACTAATAATAACTCAGTCATCATAAATAAAACAAGTTTTAAAGTTACCCAGTTTTTCTTGTGTATATTGATGTTCCAGCATAGCCTGCAGCTCTGTACTCTGCAGCAGGTAACTCTTCAGTTGAGTCATCATCTGTCTGATTTCCTGTAACAGCTCAGTGGAGGTCGCGTGGTTGGACATGGTCTCCAGGGTGAATGCACGGTGCTCTTTTACCTAAATTCAAAATATGAAAACTTAACTCGATTCCATTTGTGTTTTAGGCTTTTGGTTGATGTTGTTATCCTGAGAAATCCAGACATATAAGGTGATTGTTGAACTCAAATTTAGAAACCCTGTGTACTCACTAGGTTACCAAAGTAGCTCAGAGGGTCCCTGGCCAGCTCTACGATGCGCTGTGTGAGGCGGCGGTCATGGCTGATTAGGCCGGTGAGGACAGTGGACAGGCGGTAGCGGGCTCGGTCCAACATAACAGTGGTGGGAGTTCTTTTTACTCCTGACTTGGGGCTGCGGCTCCCTGCAGGGCGACTGGAAAGAAATATACAGTAAGTCCTTTTCATAAATGTGTTTCTACATCTTACATGGACTACTAACTCTCTCCAACATAGTGTTTGATTCATGTCCTTGTGACAGATTACAATCTTTGAGAAGTATTTAAATACAGAAACTTTCTGTAAAGCATGACTCGTGACTTTGATTCCTTGGACCAACACAGTGGCACCAATTGATTATGAGGCCTAGTCTCTGCTCGTCTGAGACCCTCTGTACAGGGACGTCATAGAGAGATAAATTTGTACGCATAACTCAAAACGTTTTGATGATTTGAACTCTGTACAGAGTTTGTGCTTGTGTTAATGAACAACAAGCAACCTTATACATCCTGGTATTCACTATGTCTAATCTACATGTACTAAACTGTATTTGTAGTTTTTGGCCTGAGAATGTAGACGCCCTTCATCCTTGCATGTAGTGGAATCTTTTAATTTAACTTTAAATATAAGTGGACTTTCAAAAATATTATCATATGCTTATATACATTATACATATTCTCATATACTGATAGGCAGGATATTATTGCTTTTTATTTTACAGTTATCTTTACAATGGTATGTTAGGGGGTACAACTTGTGTTTTCTCCCAGGGATAGGGTTCCAGACCCCCTGTACCACCGATTGCTGCCCATGGATATAGGTAAACTGATCTTGACAATAACATTTTACACAGTCAATCAAAAGAAAAACTTTAAACAGTGCATACTGGTCTGCTCTTGAGGGACTCACATCTTATCTAGAAAATATGCTCTGGTATCTATTCTGGAAACCCTCTTCCTCTTAATGTACTGTATGTGCATCTACTCAGTCACATCATTTATAAATACATGCCTACACTGCAATGCTATGAAGTGGTAAGTCTCTTTAGCATACACACATTTTTACGCTAAAGACACCTCAATATCTAGTCCGCATTAGCATTTGAATTTTATGTTGGTCTCTATTTTTAACATTTTGAAAACCAAAAATCCAGTTGTAAAGATGAAAGGAATGTATTAAACAGTGTGTTTATCAGCTCCACTGTGAAATCTGACAAGTTGATCTCACTTTAAAAAAATCTATTAACCAAGTTACCTTAAAAAAATGAGCAAATATAACTATTAGTCTAACATCATGTTTACTTGAAAACATAAGACTAGTTGTTATAAACTTAACGTCAGACTCATAGTTATATTTACTTACCTTTTTCAAGGCCATTGTTGTTGTTTTTTTAAAGTCAGATCAATTTGTTGGATTGTACAGTGTAACATGAACTGCAAATGTGTCCAGCTAATCATCTTAGTACCTACAGTAGTTATCAGTGTTTCTTTATAAAAAAGGATTTTATACTACATTAGTTTGTATAGTTACAAATTACATAAAACTAAGCCCTGCTCATGATCCTGGTTGCTTTCAGGGTATGGGCTAGTGTTAGAGGCTCCAATCTTACATTTTTCCATATCATACTCGTAATACTAAGATTGACTAGTTAACTAGCTAGCTAAAGCTAATAAAAATCTACCAGTGAAAGTATTCATTCAGCTGGTAAAAACCATGGTTGAACCTGTAGAAATCATTACTGGCACCAAGAGTTGTAAACATTCGGGGTTCATCTCTATTTACGACAGCTATATGAGATATTTTTTAAGGCATTTGAGATCATAGAAAAAAAAAAAAATTGTACATCATATGGGAAAAACATGTCAGTTGCCAAGAAAAAAAACTGTGGTGCCTACATCTTATTTTGTATCTAATTGTTCTCCAACTATCCATTCTGAAACCAGGACACAACAAATGTTAAAGATGACTAATTTTCACTCCTGCTATCTAAAAAGTGGCAAAAATTAGCTGATGTTACTTTTTTAAGTTACATAACAAACATAGGGTAATAATTTGGCGTAAACAGCATAACTATTCTTGAAACCTATTTTTGATATACACTGCTGGAATAAATCTCCTACCTCTGAATCCATACCATAGCAATCTGGGCTGCTCTTACTGCAAATCAAGGGCCCCCAACAATGCAGAGTAAAGGTTGTCTTCAATAACCTGAGTTAAATATCAGGTGAACAAAAGAACTTGTACTCAATTATATTAGATTTTGTTATGGGATAGCATAGATCCAGGGGCCTCTGAGAAAACATTTGGGGCTCAAGCTCTTGAAGCCACCCCCCTGCTCCGCCTATGGTAGATAGGAGAAGCAGCTTTGCTCTGTCTAAATTTAGGAACCCATCGTTTCAAAACCTACTTTTCTGAGTTGTAAATTTGCCGCCATTATCTATGAGTGCATTGAGTGTGAGATAGACCCACTGTTTATCCTGATATTCACATAACATGAGTGGATGGAAACAGTTATTGATTATTATTTGGGTTTTTTTGCCTTTATATGATAGGACAGATTAAGTGTGACTGAGAGGGATGACATGCAGCAAAGGGCTGCAAGTTGGAATTGAACCTGCAGCAAAGACATTGCCTTTGTACTGTATAAGGGGTGTCTGCTCGACCTGCTGATCTACTGGGCACCCTGAAACATTTCTTCTGTTAATTTTCTTTTAATTTGGTTTAACTTTGTGCTACATTGACACAGAAACCTGCCTACTGGAAACTTAACATATATGCTGTATAAGGATGGACAGCTTGACAGGCATAGTGACAGTAACTGAGGGAGGTGGGGCCAGACCTACTTGTGATTTTGCTCCTGTTCCTGGTTCAGCTCTCCTTCTTCCTCTGTGCTGCTGGTAGAGCAGGAGTCAGGGTCGGTTCCCAGCACAGCACCCCCCTGTGGCGAGTACAGCGACACATCAGGCCGCCTTGCCGGGGAGGGAGGGGGCACTCTCATCCCAGGACTCTGATTGGCTAATCCTCCTCCAGCCTGGCTGGGGCACACAGGTGCATCTGGGGAACAGGGTTTCCTCCTTGGCGGAGGGACTGGACGGGACGGTTTTTTCAACGATGGTGGACAGTGGGAGCTAGATTTTGGTTTGTCCTCCTCTTTATCTGTTTTCACCTCTTTTCCCTCCTTCTCATCCTCTTTCTCTCTCTTTTCCTTGTCATTTTTTACCTCCTCCTCCTGATGCTGGCTGCTATTCTCTTGCTCACCCCCCTCACCCAGCTGACCTGATTTACTTCCTGTTTTCTCTTCTCCTCTCTCTCCTCCCCCCTCTCTCTCAGTTTTCTTTGCAGGATTTTGTCCCTTCTCTCTCTCCGTCCCCTCTCCTACCTCTCGGTCAGTGCTTTTCCTGGAGGAGGTGCGACGGAGAGGAGCAGGAGGCAGTGGGGGAGCGGCTCGACTCTGCATGGGGACAGGAGGCCTCGAAGGAGTAAGTGATGTTGACATTGACTTCCTCTCCTCTCTCTCCCCTACTCCTCCCCTTCCTTCCTCTTTTCTCTCAGCTGCTGGAGGTACAGAGGATGAAGTGTGAGGCGAGGGGGGAGAGGAGAAGAGGAGGCCCATCCCTGAGCCAAGGCTGGGGGGTCGGGGTGGGGGGCGCTTGTATTTAATCTCCTGGTTGGTCGTAGTTTTAGTCTGACCTTTAACCTCTGTGCTGATCTTCTGTGGGGCTTCTCCATTCTGAAGGGAGGAGTTGATGTTTTGATTGGTGATGATATCAAGTTTGGAGATAGAGGAGGGGTTCAGGTCTTTGTCTGGGCTCTCCTCCACAGGGACTGGGTTGATATACAAGAACAGTCTGCTGTGGCTCTGATCCAAAACCAGGTCCTGGTCCTTTGCCTGCTGATTCAGATCAGATGTCCAGAAGTCTGCAACACATGCAATCTGTGTTATAAAACATTGCTTTGTACTCATCATCACTCATTTACTTTGCTTATTTTGATAATGTGTATTTTTTGTTTCTCTGTAATCATTGTCTCACATCCTATGATTATATGAAAACTTAGCTTGATGGTTTATTACTGACATTGGAAAAGTTGCTAGCATAAGGTCCACTTCGTGGAAATTTTCAGTATCTTTATTCATTGGCATAAAAGTTGCTCTCTGAGCACATACAGCGAAATGCCTCTGCAGGCCTTCTAACACTGCATTTGTGGGCCGTCAGTGTGTGCACTATAGTTACTCCTTTGGCCAAGCCGGTAGAGCACAAGCACATCCAAAACTTTTACTCAGGCCCCCAGGAACACCACTCAGCCTTGCTTTCAAATTTTCCCAGTGGCCACTCACGGTATTGCAGGGAAAAAAATTCCCCATGACCCAAAAAACATTTTCCCATACACCAACATGATAAATGAGATGTCTGTAAAACTGTTGACAGGACACCTTGAACTGCAAACAAGCTCAGCAATGACCCTTATGAATTTTTGATGTTGCTTTTGTAAAACTGTCCTTGAGCCGAGAAAAGTGAATTAAAAAATCTGTGATGTAATCACAGTTTAAAGTCCATAGGCCCAGACACACCAAACCAACATAAAAGAACTAGTGGCGACAAAAGACGACCGTTGCGTTGCCTCACATCACCTGTGTCTCGGGGAAAAAGTGTCACTTGAACACACCACAACGACTATAGCCAACTAGCATGTACATGCTACACCTGCGTGAGAGGAAATAACTCTCCATACCAGCAGGGAGTGGTAATCTGTATTTGTCATTTAAAAAGGGAAACTGGAAGACCAGCAGGATGGATTAAAGACACTGGTTAGCCAGTTAGCACATTAACAACACAACCCAATGTTGAAAGAACAAGTAATTTTTACCATGCGCCAGTGAACAGTAACACAAACAATTATGAACCATTTCTGCTAAATAACGTCGTGGCTAAAAAAAAATCTTACCTGATGTAAAAAGTTTGTTTTCATCTCATGCTCTCTTGACTTAAGCCATTTGTTTACTTTCCTAACTTCTTTTTCTCTTCTCTTGCACTGAGCTAAACTGCCAATCAGAGTGATTTCACTCACAGACATACTTCACCGACACCAATTCAACATGCTGAATCAGCTGAAAAAAAGGCCAACGCTGCGGGACACACTGCCAAAACTATGGGTGACAGACACTCATCAACAGCCCAACTTTGACCATCGGCTGAATAGGTCTAATCTAGGGTCCAGCTGGCTAACTTTCTATTCACTCCCCGCAAATGTTACGGAAGCAATTGGATCAAATTTCAATAATAAAATCATCATTATTTTATATTTGCTTCTTTTCCAGTAAGTGCATATGGAAAGAATGCTGGTTAGGTCAGTGTGTGCAATGAGATGAACGCTGAAGTTGCTCCACTCTGTGCAGCCACAATGCCAAATTTGCCTCACCCCCACAGCTCTGTTCCTGGGGGATTTGAACCAGTGCATTGACTTCCTGGAGTCTTGTTGTTACTGTGATACAGGTGGACACTGAAGACAGTCAGTGCAACCAGGCGAGAAATAGTCCTGGACATAAATAATTAGACTTTGGTTTTTGTACCCACAAAATAAACAAAATATAACTTGTTAATTGTGAGTGATATAGGTGCTGGTAGGAGGATTTTATTACCTTTGAACAGAGCCAGGACAGCTGTTTCCCCCTGCTTTGAGTCTTTATGCTAAGCTAAGCTAATCATCTCCTGGTTGTTGCTTGACATTTAACAGAAAAATGGGAAAGGTATAGATCTTAGTAAGCTATTACCCTAGCTTTGGCTAAAATGTGAATATCGCATTTCCAAATGTTGAATTATTCTTTTCATGATATGTGCCTACTAAGTTAAAAATAATACAGTGTAAGGGGACATGTAAATAGGGAGCAGTGCACCAGAGAACCTTTCTATGCTAAAGATGATTGGTAAATGTGATACAATGCATGCAATACAGCCACAAATATGTTTTTTTTTTAAATTCTAGTTTTACATGACTTGTTTCAGTGCTCAATACTTAACATATTCACTGAGTTTTTCAAAGTGTACATTCATTTTGTGTCAGTATATTTTCATACATGCTGTCATAAACATATATTTCATTTAAACATTTCTGCTAAGTAGGAGCATTGATGCTATTCTTTTCATCTTCTATCTTTCATTGCAGTATCCTGCTGTTTGTTACAGCGATTACCCAACTTCAGTGCACTAATGATGTAGATTTATCTACCTGCACCCTTAGCAGAGATGACCTCCAGCTCTTCTTTCTTAGTTGCCGTGGTAATAGCCAGGGGTAACCTCAATGGAATGGCCAGAATGTCCCTATTTGATGGATTTCATAATAAAAAGCAGTTTTAATTATCTGACATAGCACAATATTACTGTGTTTGTGACTGTGTGTGTGTGTGTGTGTGTGTGTGTGTGTGTGTGTATTTATTTATATATATATATATGTACTTGAGTGCTTATATCCATTTGTCTGCAGATGTATTTATATCCACAAAAGCCATGTTATTAATGAGTGTGCACATGGTGTTATTTTGTGTATGTGTATACTGCATGTATGTGAATATACACAATATGTGCATAGTATTTGTGTTACCTGCTGGCACAGTAGAAGGAGATCAATTTGAAGATGTCATCAAAAACCAGAGAGGAACCCTCTAAGTGGAGAACTGGGACAGAAATTTTAAGAGTGAATTAGTAACTGCTCTTATCTGCCGTGCAGATCTTGCATTTTCTCTTCCTACTATCTGAAGCTTTTACAATTACTCTTTGAGGCACCAGCTGCATCAGTGTATAACACGCACATGTCTTGTGTTGCTTGACCCTCAGGTTGTGTACGAGTGGTGCCCCCTGGTCATCGGGCAGGCGTACTGACAGTGTCATGGCCTTGTCCTCTGTGCTGTGAACCAGGAATGCCTGCAAATGTCAACATGTGGTTACAACTCTGAGGTCAGAACTGAGAGCATGTCCAGTAAAATGCTGTCAAGTCTCAGAAATACAGAACCCAACACCACAAATATGAATTTATTACTTTGTTACAACAGTTTTAGATATTTATATCAAATTTTCGCACACTACAGCTTGAGCAACAGCAAAACAACACACCGACTATTACAGCCTGATTATAAATTCGACCAGTATGGCTTTTAAAAGCTATTTTTTTATAGGTCTCGTAGTTTCCTTTAATTTCCTTGAAAGAAAATTATATTTATCTTATTTAAAATTCATAGGACGAGTCCTGAAAAGGACTATGTCATTAGGGTAAAGTGTGACACTGTTCAGTTGGCAGATGTCCAATTAATTACTTTCTGTAATCTCGAAAGTCTTTTAGTTAGTGCACAGCAGGTCATACAAACTGTAGCCTCAAGTTTGTCTACAGTGAAGCATGTGATTCAGTGTTTGAACATGGAAATGAGAGTTTCAGAAATTAATTGATAATGAATTATTACAATATTAATATTTACTTGGGCTCAAAGGAATGGTTTGACATTAAGGATACATTTATTTGCTTTCTTTCCAAGAGTAAGATGAGAGGATTGATGTAAATCTCAGGTTAACATGGTCTCACTCCGAAGCTGTTGAAAGCCAGCGCTTGGTCAGTGACTTCCGGTGTCAGACACAGACGAAAAAGCCGTCCTTTTGCGTCGGCATGATACACGGCCGGTTGCCATTATGGTATGACAGCACATGGCGGGACAATAACATACGTTAAGGGGGCTGTGAGGGTGGTGGATTGGTCCAATAACCACTGATTTTCACCCGGGAGGCTAGTGTTCGCGTCCCGTAAGATTGTAAAGCCAAACCCTGTTCTCTTTTCCTAAACTCAACCATGTGCATGTGTGTTTGTTGTTGAAGGAAAAAAAACGTCAATTCGCTGTAGGGCATTTATTTTAAAAGAGACTGTGTGCAAACTGTATTTTGAAAACACACTATTTATGTATGAGCTGAAGTTGACACGGCGTCCAAGAACATCACCAACCAACCAGGGTACCTCGCATGTCAAATCGTGAGGTGGAAAGTCCACCACCAAACGTCTATACGTGTCGATGTCGGAGTGAGAATGTGTTGCTAAAGTACAGCCTGGAGGCGATTAGCTTAGCTTAGCATACAGACAGGAAACAAGAGGAAACAGCTAGCCTAGCTCTGTCCTAACCTAAAAAGTACACCTACCGACATCTCTAAAGCCCACTGTTGTTATCACATGTTGTATTTTGTTTGTTTAATCCGTAAACAAAAAGGAAAAAAAAGGCAATTTGTGGTTTTAAAGGGAATTAGCTTCATACTGTAACTTTATCTTGATGAACAAAAGTTTATTAGTCCACTCAACAATTAAATTAAAACCACAAATGATTGTTTTCACTTTTCTGTTTGTGTACAAATAAAACCAATGAGATACAGTGGGTTAATTAGTGAACTCTAATGGTGGGAGGAAAGCTACCTGTTTTCACCTGTTTACCTGTCTTTGTGCTAAACTAAGCTAAATGTTTCCACACTTAAAGGAACTCTACACAATATTCAGAGCGTATCTATGATTAAAATTTTGTCTGCACATAGCTCTCAACATGGAGGTGGCTGAGCCGGCAGCTAGCAGCTAAAAGTGCTATCAGTGTGAACAGCAGTAGTAATTTAGTTAATGAAATTATGACGAAAAATGTTTGTCAACAACATTTTTTCAATGACGAAAACGAGACTTTGGCGAGCTAAGAAATAGATCTTGATGGTAAAAATTTAGGTGAAATGCATGTTTCATTTTTGTTGACGAGATGAACATTTTAGTTGTGGACCATTAGGCATTAAAAATAAGAAGAGATGAGAACAGAATGATAAACTATTTTATGAAACGTGTTGGAAAAATTATTTTAAACTAGAAAGCAAAGGATGGCCCTGTTTGCAATTTACTCCTAATACCGTGAGCGGCACAAGATTGGAGCAATGACTCGCTGTGAACTCCAGTAAATAGTCAGCACCAAGATATTTTGCTAGTCCGCAAAACACTCACACCAGAACAGCAAAAAAACCTTTTGAGTTATTGTCGACTAAAACTAACTAAACTGTGACTAAAACTAATAAGCATTTCATCTAAAGACTAAGACTAAATCTACAATACTGCCAAAACTAACACGAGTGAACAGTGCTAACAACAGCAACAGTGCTGAACAGAGCTAATGGTGTTAACTGGGGGGGTGGGCTGCTGTACAAGAAATATGCAGAGCAGTGGTGGTAGACTAGCCAGTGGGATATGCACATGCAACCAGACAAAAAAAAAGCAGAGAAGCTCAGATTACAGCACACACAGAGGGAGCAGGACTCTCAATCTCTGTTTAGGAAGCCATCATTCCATTTTATCTTGAAATAGCAAATATTTGTTTGCTACTGTTTTACTGTTGGGAATATCTCATAGAGTTCCTTTAAGGCTTGTTGACACAAGAGGCGTTTCAGCCATGTTGTTCAGTTGTATGGCTCGTGTGCTTTGCGATATACACA
Source organism: Chaetodon striatus (assembly GCA_029783705.1). Lineage (NCBI taxonomy): Eukaryota > Metazoa > Chordata > Actinopteri > Chaetodontiformes > Chaetodontidae > Chaetodon > Chaetodon striatus. The sequence goes on from JAPZEB010000007.1 coordinate 30,322,677, forward strand.
CATTACTGTAACCTTAAGCATGTTTTTTCACTTTAAGTCCATTTTCATCATTTTATGCGTTTTATGGGCTCAGAGTGTTACTCTGTTAAGGCAATCAACCATTGATAATAAACTCAACACAACTAGTTAAACTCAAAGAGATGTTTTAGAGCTTTTAGAAAGTACTTAGAGCAACATGGTACATTAAGTGACCACTACTGTTGCTACTACTGACGTTGCTGTACAAGCTAAAGTTTGCCAGTTAAATGTCATAAGACATCCAAACTCAGTATGTTTTTCAGAGAGGTATCAATTCAAACTCCAATTCAAAGATCTGAGGCAAAATCAGTGTGTATATGTATGTGTGTGTCTCACCCCAGTCATCTCTTTTTCCAAAATACTAGTAGTTTGGTCTTGGCTGAGTCCTTTGGGCTGCCATACCAAGACGCTCCCAACCAGCCGATCTATAGGACTCAGCAATGGAGGAGTTGGAGAGGACGATGGGATAACAGGGGGAGGTGGAGGAGGAGATGATGATAAGGAAGAGATTGTTGGTGATAATGGAGCAGGAAGAGGAGGAGGAGTAAAAGAGGGAGTAAGATCAGAGGAGACACTTGGCTGAAGAGGAAGCAGGGGAGGTGGAGAGACTGTAGTAGGGGAGAGAGGTGGAGGAAGACATGCGGGAGGAGGGTTGGAGGAGAGAGGGGGAGGAACAGAGGGGGGAGGAACAGAGGGGGGAGGAAGATTGGAGGAGAGGGGAGGAGGGGGCAATGTAGTGTAAGCATGAGCCCACAGACAGTGAGCTGCAGCACCTGCTAAGCTGGCCTGGTCATGTAAGAC
>JAPZEB010000007.1:30323595-30333982 GCA_029783705.1 Chaetodon striatus
GTGAGGGGGAGGAGGTTTGGTGACTGGAGGGAGAGTGGTAGGGAGGGCTGGAGGACTGGATGGAGGTAGAGGAGGACAAGAGGGGAGCTGGGAGGACTTCACCGCAGGAGGTGGCGGTTTGGGTCGACATGGCCGGACAGGAGGGTTAGAAGAGGGCAGGGAAGGTGGAGAGAGGGGAGCAGATGGAGGGATGGAGGCAGAAGAGGGGATGGATGGAGTGTCAAGTGATCCTGTCAGAGGGCTTGTGTGTCTGTAAAGGAAAAAAGACAAAAGGTCAGAAGCGGAAATAACATGTGAAGGATTTGTTTGTATCTTGTCTCTGCTGCAGTTTGCCTCCAGACACAAGCATCTGGTCACCAGGACTTGAGTCATTCTCAGTGACTGCAGAAACACTGACATGCAGTTCTGGGACACATGATGTCTTTTGTTACTGTGAAAAGGTGAAACTATTGTTGAGAGGATCAGGAGCCATCCATTTCTTTTAGAGGATCTGCTGTATTGTTTTGGTGTTGTTAGCCCAAAACAAAACAGAAGAGATGGTCTATTGTTGCAGTGCACAGTCTCAGTTTGACATTAACTTAGAGAGAAAAGTTGGTGTTATTTTATATATATTTTTGTTGTCTTCTGTTTCCATGAAAAGACTAAACCCAACATGTTAGCCCATGTCTCAATACTTCTCAGTGTTCACACCCTGTCTGTGGCACTCCGCCCTGAGCCTATTGGTTACTACTTAAGATGTAACTCTTAAAAAGTGCATTTTATGTGTTTTTTATGGGCCATTTGAGAGCAGCAGAACAAGCATCAAACACAACACTGACATGCAATCACCATGCAAAGTTGTTATGACAAGTGTGTTAGCCTATTTACACATTATCATTGATGTGGAGTTGTGTTTCTGCCCACTTAATGAATGTAAGGCCAATATTCACTGTCTTTTTAGGCTCTGTTTTGGTTTCTACGGAGCACGTAATATCCGAAAAGGTTATATTTTTTAAATTGTTGTTCGCACAAGTTAGACTTTTATTAGTTGCACAAGATAAGATAATTGTTTCAACAAGATTACTACTGTAATACATGCACACAAAATAAAAAATATCACTGTTTGGGACTTCAGGTTAGAACCACAGGTTTCCACCAAATCCTGAGAAAAACAGATCGGTCTCAATGTGTTGCTAAAAAAAACCTTTTTTTTTTTGTTGGTCTTGATAGCAAAGCTGATAGATAGCAGCTAGCTGACCAAATCAGCTCATATAGCCTACATGTTAATCAGAACTACATGACTTTAGAGATGCTGATATGATGTGTCTGAAACATCCAAATGTAACATATCTGTGGTTTGCAGAAATGTACAATACCAATTTTTTTTCCAGCAACTCAGCTGAAAAATCACGTCCCCAGCATTGCTTCAGCTGGTAATGTTTTGCTGAGATGTGCAAGGAGAGGAAGAGGGAGTGAGAAGATATCTGGTTGCAGGCGACAGATGTGACCCATGACCAGATTATCATAGTTTATAGAAAATGCAGAATATTGAGGATATGGCCATTTCATACATGAGATGTATAATGCGGCTCTCACAATGCACATTCAATCTATGTTGAACCCGTTCGTATGAGTCAGTTGTCACTCTGTTTATCATTGTTAGTCGAGAATCCTACGCTTAACTGGTAACCCAGATAATTGTAGGGTAACAATGGTCTTAATGAGCAAGGAAAGTTTTGTATCACGTCTACACTTCAGTTCATACTCACACACTCCCTCTCTCGCTCTCACTCTGCATTTGGTGATAACTCTCTGAGTTTGTCACTACAAGCGACAAATAACACATAATTGAGGCCTTCTTAATATAAAATACCGATTAATACAGCTTTAGAATTGAGTCGTAGTTATATAATGTCATTCTTTTAAAAAGGCTACATAACTTCCTAAAACAGGCGGCACTGTTAACATTAGTTAGACAGGAGGAAACAGCGCCTTTGTTGCTGAGATTAATCCACATTTGGTGTGTTCCTGAGTATTTGTGGCAGCAGGATGGTGTGTGTGCAACTGAGTCAAAATAAACTATTATGTGTGTTAATAATAATGAAGGAACATGTCACTCAGTGCAACAATGTGGCTCATTGGTGTGTTTTTGAACAATGATAGAGCTCTATGGGACAGAGGAACAAGATATATCAGGAGATACAGTGTAGTGATCATCCTTTAACTGATCACAATGATGGTTAGCCTAGCTGGGCTACTGGCTGTTTTTGTCTCTTGTCCGAATTTTTGCTCTTCAAAACAATTGTGTAACACCAGCAGAGGGGACGAGAATCAAGTGCAGCATTGTCATAATAAGAGGAAGCAGTGGTTATGTGGGAATAGGAAAAGGTAGTCATAACTTTGGGCAATGACATTATCAGCAGGAGAAATATGCTACAAAATGCTAAATGTTAAATAGCCAATCACACGGCAGGCTACAGCAAATCTTACCTCTTGCTGCAGACAGGAAGACGTCAGTCACACTGATGGTGATCTGATGGTTTTACTCTATAGCTCAGAGATATGAACACATTCAATATTTGTTTTAACTCTAAACCAGCTAGGTGCAGCCAGCACTGCATTCAACATTACAGCTTGTTGGTATTAATTCAGTTTAATAAAGTGTCAGTTGAGATGCTGTTTGCAGTTAGGACAAAATACGGGCTTTTAATGAGAAGACAATGTGACCACATCAGTCCAATTTTAGATTTCATACAGTGGCTTCCTGTGCTGTTTAGACTGTTTACTTCCCTTTTCGTAAGTTTAGGTTAGCTAGCTGACAGAAATCACAGTAAGTCATCATAAGCAGAATGATGCAATACGCTGCTTGTGCCCTTTGAGCTTCTGCTGTATCTCTGTTTATAATTTAAACTAAGCCCTGTGTTTGAGCAGGAGAAAAACTACTCCTTTATTGTGGGAAACCACCGCAGTCAATCCCATGACTCATTTCAGTTCCCTGATAGCCAGCAGCAAATCACTTGTATGAAACAGTGACGTCTGTACACTAAATGTGGATTTAAAGGGGAATCATCATCTTTTGTGTGTGTGTGTGTGTGTGTGTGTGTGTGTGTTTCAGATGTTGACATTAAATGTGGCCAAAGTTTTAAATAATAGGGTACACATAGGTAAAAGTAATCCTTGTGAGCATAAACCTGAGGCCTCTATAGACTTTTCTGAATTCTCTCTTTCAAAGTTTTTTTCTACTTTCGAGACAAGCTAACATCAACTCGTAATGGATTTCTTTATATGGTGGTCTGCTTGTGTTACTGCAAGTGTTTACATTACATACAGTGCTACATATAGCTACAAGCTATATGTAGCACTGTATGTAATGTAAACAGTGCTACATATAGCTACAAGCTAACTTTAGGGCAATGTAGTCTTGGTCGCAGATGATTTCAGATCAGGTTCCTGCTACAGCATGTCAGGTTGTGTTAAGAAGCTTTTATCTGTGATTTTAAATAACACAAGGTGCAACAATACTCTGTTACAGTCATTCCTAGGCTGCAAGTACACTGATACATGTAGCCACTTGCTAACGTGAGAGAAGCATGTAATCTTGGTTGCTGATGTTGTTAATTCTTCCCGGATTTTGGACCATATTCTTGCTGGAACATGTTTGGTCATATTTAGAAACTTTTATTGGTGACGTTTCCAGACCCAGGGCCAATGGGAAAAACATTACTGCGCATATACAGTGGGTTGCATACCACAGAAGTAAACTCAGAAGCTAGAATACTTTTTTTGGCATATGCACTAGGCAAGCAACTCCATTGGAGTGAATAGGCCTCATCTTGACATCCAGTATCAAATTATTATTATACATCTATGGCCTTTTCACAGTAGTATGTGCCACTATACTGCGTTACAGTCATTCTCCTGGTGTAATGATGGTGCAGATACGCCAGTCAGTGTAGACTGGACTTTTTCAGGAGGGGGGGCTTAAAGAGACAGATGTTATATCGGAGCATCTCAGAAAAAAAACAACAACATTTTCTCAGTTTAATAGAAACTGTACATGTAGTTTTTATTGCTCCAGCCTTGAAGTATCCTTCTGTTAGGTTTCTGTCTGATTCCTAGTCTGTTTTCTGTTGATAATCCAGCCACTTCACCATCTACAGCTTTCATTGGAGCTATTTTCTACCAAAGAAGTAATTCATTTCAAAACTGCGGTCTCCAGATTATTCATAGTAACATGGCCACTGTTTCTTGGAAGAGTTATTCCAGTTTATTTTTAAATGTAATGTTATATGTGACTGCTGGAGTGGGGGCAGAAATCTAATCAGTTCTCCTAAACAAATGAAACTGAAAGTAATTGCATGGATAAATAAATAGGTAAGTGAGAAAATATGTTTTTGTGTAATTTCAGTGAACTAAACCTTTAAAATTTTCATGAAAAAAGCAGATATATGATCTGCCTCCTTCATACTTTTTGTTACCTGAACCACTGACATATCTTTTACCTTTATAAGACACATAAAACCCATGTTGGAGTAAGATCAATCTTCCTTGAATTTGGAAAAAAAAACATTGAGGAAATCACATGTCTACAGAACAGATCCCAAAAATCCTGTTTGTGCTACACACACATCATGCTCGCTCACAGGAAAAGGGTAAAATAACCATGAGGTCAGCTAAATCTTCGCTGGGATAGCAGCTTTGCAGTTGTCACTAAAATACTGCTAATACTGCAGTCTAATACAAACTGCATTTGATTATATCTTCATTACCATTTGGTAACATCATGTGCTCATATTCACTACATATGATTATAGTCAAGGGGATGTTAAAAATAATATATTCATCTTGTTCCAAAGGATAAAAGAGCAGTTGTTTTAAATGTGTAATGTAAGCTTTCTTTACAGTCCTTGAGATAGCACACCATGACTTTATTGATTAGTGAAAAATAACTAAGTTCATTTGATAAAGTGCTGTAAATTGAGATATAGTTGCACTTTACTTGAGTACTTCCATTCCGTGTTATACTTCTACTCCAGTACAGTACAATTCAAAGACAAAGATTGTACTTTTTACCCCACCTAATTTATTTGGCAGCATTAGTTGCTAGCTACTGTCAGAACTGAATAACACAAACAGGATTGTCATGGATAAATCTATCTGACATAATATAAAAAAATAAAATTGGCTCCATCTCGAGCAATAACAATAAAATGCTACTTGCACATTTATGGATCATTAATAATAATTCAGCTATGAAACTCATAAGTAGTGTAACACTCAAAGGGACCATCTTTCCGCATTACTTTTTGTTGATAATGCTTAAGTACTTTTACTTAAGTAACATTTTCAATGCAGGACTTTTACTTGTAATGGAGTATTTTTTATATTGCAGTATTATTTCTTTAACATAAAGGAATACCACAAAATGACCACTGGTATATTAATTACTCATCTTGTTTTAGTTCTTTAAGAAAACTTTGTTTTCTTACATGCCTTCATGTTGAACGAAGAGTAAAAACCTTAGTAAATTTTTCATCAATTGAAGCAAATGGGGTCCACGTTTAACAATGAAACTGTCCGTTTTCCAACTCTTACACAACTCTTGCAGTAGAATCCAAGTCTCATTTATCCAGTCAGACACTAAGTACTTCCCAAACACATGTATTTTCACAAAAGCCTCACTATTTGAAACACTTTGGCCTGTGAGTAACGTGCATGGGCAAGTGTGTGCATTTGAACTTGTTTGTTTCATTGAGCAGGCTGTTTATGTGGAATTGTTTTAAAAAGTAATATTTTAGTGAAAGGCATGTGTCTGGGGAGTACTGAGCATATCTGGATAGAGACTTGGATTATACTGCACATGTTATGTGTAAACATATGGTTTGATATATTTCAGCTGTTGTTAAACGTGGCCCCCGTTTACTTCAATTCATAAATAATTTTCTCCATTTTTGGATTCTTTGTTCGCCATGGAGGCATGTGAGAAAAACAAAGTTGTCTTTATGAATTCAAGGTAACATGAGGTGAGTAACTGGTATACAAATGGTAATTTTATGAGTAATGTATGCCTACAAGTTAGGCGTCTGGATATTTCATCCACCCTTGACCTAACATGACCTTTAGGATAATCACATACTTTTGAAAGTAGAGGAAAAAGCGGCACAATCCTGGCACTAGCTCTATTACAAACTAAATGGAGAAAATAAAAAAGTCAGTATAATATATCATTATGTCTTTTTTAACCTTATTCTTAAGGGAGAAAACATTGTAAAATTCAACAACCGCCGCAGTCTCAACCAGCCTCAACATGTTAACTGACACAAAGTCCAACAAATACGACTCTGGTAAAAAGATCCTAAATCACATCAACACCAAAACACAGCCTGAAGTTTAAAGTTAAGGTACTTAAACTGTAAAGAGGGACATTCAAATTTTTGACTCTGTACATTTAAAATCAAACCTGCTTACTTGTTCCCACACGCCTCATAACGGTCTGATCTGCCTTTTTCAAGTGGTCAGTGGCAACTTTCAACCACTCATACAAGTGGTATGAAACAAACTCCAAATGTCAGCATTTCTTTAGCTAAATGGTTTCCATACTCTTGGTGCAACTCCTGTATTAGAAATCTGATTTAATAAGACACCATGAAAACAGGATCTGGACTTTCAAAAACTCTGAGAAGCTATTGACCTAAATATTAGTTGGTGAGTCATCACATCTGTTTTTCCTGCTCTGGTCGTCTAACTTTCGACCCCCAACTCCCTTTCCCCTCAACGACAGTTACAACACCCCCCCCAGCCTTGACAGAGTACAGCGCCTGCACTGCATTTTCACCCAGCCACATTATCACCTAACCCCTCACACACTTACCCTGCGTCCTTGGTTACAACGCTGGCTTCCATCATATTTCCACAGATTGAGTGTTCGACTGCTCTCTGTCACTCTGTCTCTCTCTCAGCTCCATCGAAAAACCCCGCCTCTTCTCTGCCCCCCTTTCTTCTTCCTCCTGTGGAACAGGGCAGGACTGAATAAGGAAAAACTAAAAGGCAAAGGGAAAATATGTTTGTCTGTCAGCCCTGCCCTCTGTTTCTGCTTCGACTTCCTGAGCTGATCATCAGGCAGGAAGAGGCCGAGCACTTTGGTCAGACTTCCCCTCCTCTCTCTGTCTTTTTTTGTCTATATGACTAACATTCTTACAACACCTCTCTCATGTAGTTATGCTTTCTGCTTCTACTGTTGACAGTCTAATGTTGTTACTCTTTCATTGAGCACATTTTTTGATCAGATCTTCTCATCTTTGCTCATTTTTGCGTATTCAAACAGGATTACATACACCTTTAAATCTAAAAAAAAAAAAAAACAGCTCAAATTCTGTATATGTGGCCTAAATATTCAGCAGATTCTCTGTTAGCCTCCTCCTCTTCTTCCTTCTCCCCTCCCCTCTCCTCTAAAGATTTCCAGATGCTCCCCCGTTCACACTGTGGAATGTAGCTACAACTTCATGTTTCCCGCAAGCTTCATTCTTTTTTAAGCCCCCCCTCTTCCTCTTCTTTCCCTGCCTCCTCACACCTCCCCCTTTTTTCTTTCACAATTAAAAGTTGCTGATTTTATTTGTCTTTCCACCTTTCCTTCTCATGTGTAATCTTTTAAACCTTCTCACTATTTTATCTAGATCTTTGTAGACCACTCTTGGGGTTAGACTGACATGTTGGTGTACAGCTTTCAATGCAAAGTCTTAGTGTCCATGCATTTTCACAGATTTTTTTTCTACCCAGAGAAGATTAAGAAGTAGGAGGAAAGACCAAATACTCTAAATACTACCACAAAATTGTCACACAGCTTACAAAAGCATGGTCTAAAGGTCACTGTCTCCATTCCGTTAATTTACATTTGCATTTAATGTAAAACCCACAGATGCGAAGGTGTGTGGACATGCAGACGCCGTCAGAGACACACACATATTCAACCATGCATTCACAGTGCAACCAAGTGTGATGACTTTGCAGCTGCTTCCTGTGCAAACAGAGGTGGTCATACATGCTTTCTGCAAGCCCTACTCAACTGGTTTGTTTTCACCAATGGTGAGCAACCACTGGAGGGAGCTATGGTACAGACCATTACACACCATAGTTTGGTAGTAGCCATAATAGTGGATTTTTATAGAACAAAGCCTATTACACACCTTGGAACATGGTAAGTGCTTGATTTAGCCACTGTTTTATCACTTACTGCATCTTCAGGAGGAAACTTCATTCATTCATTCATTCATTCATTCATTAAAATATCCCTGTGGTCACAACTGTTTACAGAAATGCTCATCTTGACTGCCTCATAATATCAGTGTAGGCTATAATGGTATACCCAAAACAAATCTGACCCAACCAAAGCCTGACTTAATGATTACAGGTGTATTAAGTGATTGTCTTCGACACTGGGGTGCAGAGAAGCTAGCTGAAAACACAAACACTTATCAATATTTTCACCTTGTGAAGATTTTTTGGTAAAAGATGTATGAAAATATGAATCAGTGCAGCTTTAAAGCTGCATAAGTTGTTTTTCTTAACCAGTTAGGGTAAATAGAGCAAACTATAAACACAACATTGTGACAATATTAACATTACTATCATATTATGAAGTTCTTGTTGTGAACATGTTAGCATACAGTTGCTAATTTCTAGATCCAGCAGAAACAAAGCAGCACTAGCATTTAAGTTGTGCTTGTGTTTACCTGATGAATATCCACCTCATTCCTGAGGGTGCTACTGTAGAAATGATTATGTGCGCAATTTCCTGTGAGATAGCAAAAGTAGCAGTAAGCGAGTTAGACTGTCTGTGGTTAGTCTCAGGGGCTACTCTTAGTGGCTAACTACCAGCGCTGGTTCTTTTCTAAAGTAACTGGCCTTCAGTTTAGCAAATACTGATTTATTGTCTAACAAATATTTAACTAATGTTAACTTAGCATTTTCTAAAATGTCTTAGCAAAGCTTTGGTACCTGTTGCACTGTCCATGTCTGTAACGATTAACAACTAGTCTACGCTAAATTTTTGCCTTCAGCAACTGTGTGTTGAACATGTAACCAGAACAAAAAGGGATTGTTCTTTTTGCCAAATGTACCGTTGATATGAGAAATAAAACCACAAGTGTTTCACCTGACATAGCAAAAAAGTAGAAAATCTGAATTTGCAGAAGAGAATGACACCTAGACTGACAGGTCCGTCACTCAACGTCAGTAAATGACATCCCTGTCTTTCCCTGTCTGATTTTATTCTCAGCCTACTGTTACTGATTTACCCTACTTCCTTTATATCATATAAAAAAATGAAAGCCAAAAGTTATTTCTTTTACTACTACTTTATATTACTATTACTGAAGTCTGCTGCTAAATTCAGCATCATTTTTTGCTGCAAACAGTTTTTAATAAACCAGAAGTTAAAAAAAAATGTGTAAACAGTGTTGTTCACACAGACAAGCAGAGGATTAGCTGGGAAACATCATATTTATTTACTTTACATGGAGCTACAGTTAATACTGAATTATGTTAAATGTTTGCCAAATGTGTTAGTTTCTCTTATTAAGTCATCAAAAGTCAGAAATTATCTTTAGAAGGAGCAGATGTTTACCTTGAGCTAGCTTGGGCCATATTAAAGTTAACAATATTTTAACGGAGCAAGGAAAGCTAATTGCTAGCATGCACAGTTGGGAAGAAAAAAAAATGCTTTGAGATGGCTGTCAGAAATGGCAACAGTATGATCACATCACCTCGTTTGAGCTATAACAGGTGGTGTGTTCAATAGTTTTTTCCAAATTGCTCTTGGAAAGAATAGAGTACTGTAAACAAATAGTTTCCATTGGAAATTGTGGGTTTCGGTTCAATGCCGAAAGTCATGCACATAATTTGCACATGGGCTCATGTAGAAATAAGGTGGATACTAAACACGTTTTCCAAACAAATATAACATGCTAACATTATTAGAATAAGCCTATGGCATTTTACGTTGTATAAATTAGCCTAGCGGCTGACGATCTTTCCTCCTCTCTTATAAAACCAGGGACAACAGCAACATTTCACAAAGGTAACGGTACCATAATTTGGCTCCATTACAGCACACGAGGTTCACCTACAAAACAACTATCAAACTAAACATGTTTCCAAACAAATACAACATGCTAATGTTATTAGCACAAGCTTATGGCATTCATGCTAAAAACACCACAAGGAAACAAAAGAACTGATGAACTGTTGTTCAATCACTTCATTAATTTGCGCCTGAGTCGGAGGCCTTCCGGGTCTGGCTGGCCCGGGGGTCTCCTGAAGCAGCAGACGGGTATCGGTTGGCCAAACGGGCTGCATCTGTGGCGGTCGCCAAGGCAAAAACCCGGGTGTGGGAGGAGACAGTATCTCGAGG
>JAPZEB010000007.1:30386132-30403569 GCA_029783705.1 Chaetodon striatus
CTCATTATTATTATTATTATTATTATTATTATTATTATTATTATTATTATACCTTATATTAATCCAATCCTCACCTTTTCAAGGAAACATAAATAATCTTACATAAGATCACACTTTTACACATGAAACTACACTTTGGCATAATGCAACCTTTAAAATAAGTAAACAAACATTTTTTCTGTGCTGGAGATTGAAATTGGGAGTTGTTTATATTAGGGATTATATGACAGAGATCACATGATGTCCTCTGAACAATTAAGGAACAAATATACACTCCCACATAAAGATTTTTGGAAGTACTTCCAGCTGTGGAGCTGTATCTTGGTGTGCCTTTGAAAATTAACACTTACATGTAGAACTGCGATAAGGGACATGCTAGAACAAGACTGGTACATACTGGCACATAAAACATACTTTTATAACCTTTTTTTAATAACCTATTGAGGAAATCTCAAATTTGAAGGCTTAAAGAGAAGCTGGGAGAGGGACATTGGGGAAGAGATAACTTGTAAAACATAGGGGAAATTTATTGGATCAAGTGTCAAGGGAAATGCAGGCACATTTGATTAATAATAAAATGATCAATAGAGGTTACCCCAAGTAACTTGGAAGCTCTGGCTTGTGTTGGAGATGTGATACTACTTGTGGCGCTCTCTTACACATGGTGTGTTCATGCCCCATGATAGATCTTATATGGCTCCAGAGTATTACCTTCACTGATACAGAGATGACTTCGTCACTGCTGCAGGGACCAGTGCTTTGCCTGTTGGTGGTGTTGCCAAAGGGACGTGGTCTAAATGGCCAACAAATCCCCTGGTGCACAATAGTTCTCATCTCTGGATGCAGGGCAGTGTTTCAGCACTGGAAAACTAAAAGAGATATATCAGTGAAGGAATGTATGGACCAAATATAAAAGATTATGTCATAGACTTATGGAGAGGCAAAATACAGTATCTATATTTAGATACAGGGCCCTTTTGTCAAGGTAACCCTTTTCAGTTAATTAAAATGTTATATATGTACTATATAATATGTAGAATATGTGGTAGTATTTAGTTTGTATGATATGATGCACTATTTGGTGCACATAGCATATCATAAAGCATATATAGTTGTATAATGCTCTACCTCTGTTGTTTTCCCTTTATCCTTTTTATCCCGTCTTAGGTGATATGTGGATGTGTGGTACATAATAGAGGCTATAGACTGTAAAATGTCACACACATCAAAATAAAAGGAAAAACATACATTCCTTTAATTACCAAAACATACATACATATTGAATGTATAGCTCTCTTTCGGGAAAACAGGACGGAAAAAAGAAAGAAGGCAGTGAAGTTAATTTCATGTGTTGGTGTCTGGCTCCACATGGTGGACAGTAACATGTACTGCAGGCTGTGATTCTGCACCTTGTTGCGCTTCGGTTCACAGTAAACACGTTAACGCCACACTCACATGTTTGTATGTGTTTGGGGATCAGTCAGGGTTTTAGCTTTACTTTTAATCTTTAGTAAGACTTATGCTGCGTTTTAATGGGGTGTGGAAGTAGATTTGGGCACACACGTGTTGGCCGGCACATTTAGGTAAGAGCAGCAACGTCAGCGAACATGTTAAACAGACCCGAATAAGACTAACAGCTATTAATATATTCACACCCACGGTATCTCCAGATGCCATGCGCACTAAATATGAAACAGGCGGACGAGGTGGCCGAGTGGTTAAGGCGATGGACTGCTAATCCATTGTGCTCTGCACGCGTGGGTTCGAATCCCATCCTCGTCGCAAGTGAACCATTTTCACGTCATGCTCCTCTGTTGCCTACAAGGAAAAGTTATGCGACGCTGACCTGTTTATGTGACCGCAAGCATCGGAACACTGCGCGAATACTAACGCAGACAGACACAGGCACAATAACCAGACAAATACAAACAGCTGTCATAAAACAACCGACATGTGAAACGTCTGTATAATTTTTGTCCAAATCTGACACCACGTAAATGTAACTGATGGACACTAACTGTAGATAAAAAGGTTATAAATCAACTCCACTCGTGTCAAGCTGTCAAGACAGACACAACAGCGTACTCAAAGGTATGGTGTCGACTTTCAAAATAAAACTACAACACGTTTGTTGTATTCTTTTAATCCCAAAATATAAATAATGAGTACATATACCGTGGAACCAATACTAATGAGTAGAAGTTGTAATGATATTACCTGCAATACATAGCAATGATATAATAATAACAATAAATATAAATGTAATAATGATAACACTGTTGCTTTCTGAAGTAGTCATACACCTTGCTACCTACATTGCTATTTTAAATTATACTGAAAGTGAGTGTTGGTTACGCTCTCTTTAAAGCTAGACTCCAGTAGTAAGATTTTTTTTTTTTTTTTTTTAGTTAAAATGCATGTATTTAGGTACTGATCATAATACTGGATAAATGAGACTTGTATTATACTGCACGAGTTGTGTGATAGCTTGTAAATGGATGTTTTAATTTAGTTTTGCTGTTGTTAAACATGGCTCCTAATCAGTCAATATGTTTGCTGTTTCCTGTGGAAGCACGTGAGAAAATTCAAGTTAACATGGCAAGACTAATTGATGTACAGATGGTCATTTTGGGAGGGAAGTGTTCCTTTAAATTGTGATTTTTTTAAAGTTTTATTTTAAGGTTTTTTTTTACCTAGATTTGCCTTTTGGCAAAGATAAGTGAGGACAGCAAACGTCAAAAGGTTGAAAACAGGCAATTCATTTCTTATATATACTGATAAGAATAGATGTTTGTTATTAACTGGCCCCCTGGCCTATGGTAAAGACAGGCAACTCACACTTCCGGTGGTAGCCTTCAAAGCAAAAGTACCAAATTAGATGGCTTTGTGTTTTGCTAATATGTCTATCTCAATGGTAAGCGTATATTATGAATATAGTTATCATTATCAGCATTGGTATGAGCATACAGCCTGTTAGCAGACCCCCTCGCCGCCCACACCACTGATTAGTTGTAGTGAGAGCACCCTATGTCTCCATTGTTTACAGGAAGTGAGGCTGCAGTCACGTGACATGTAACGGCGACAGTAGTTTCTGTCAGATTTCACTTCAGAGTCCAGCTGTGAAACGTGCAGCAGTCATCTCCAGCATGGGGTTGGAAGCCTGGATCATGGACAGCTCTGATGAAGACCAGAGGATGCCGCACAGACTGACCCCAAACCAGCCCGTGTCCCTGGAGGAGTTAAAGGAGCTGGGGGTGTTTCACTGGAAGGTAAAGTTACCGCCTCGTTAGCTGCTGCCTTTAAGTTTACACACAACAGTTAGCTGCCAGGTTATCTACGGCTAACAATAATTTGTACCTTGAGGAGCCACCAAGAGTCAAAGTTTGTGTTTTATATGCACTTTATTAATGAATAATACGTCTGTAAACTCTAATTGGGGTTACGTAACCACTGTGACCTAAAACTTAAAATTAACCCACAACAAATGTGCCGACATTTTTGTTGTAGTTCTGTTAAAGTTCATTGTAGTTGGAAACATGCGACGTATAATAAATTTATTATTTATTTTTATTTTCTTTGAGGTTCCTGCAATGCATTTCATACCGCTAACTAGCCCCACTCATGCTACTACCATATGTTATCATGACATGAGATGCCCAAAGGGGGCTAACTGCTAGCATTGGATTAGCTGTGTGAAAATATGACATCACCAAATTGGTTTTATAGATGAGACTGTTTACTGATTAAAGCTGTTGTTCTGTTGTTGCAGCTGAATGCTGATATCTATGAAGCAGATCCAGAGCTGGAGCAGATCCGTAAATACCAAGGCTACTCCTATATGGACATTATCA
Source organism: Chaetodon striatus (assembly GCA_029783705.1). NCBI lineage: Eukaryota > Metazoa > Chordata > Actinopteri > Chaetodontiformes > Chaetodontidae > Chaetodon > Chaetodon striatus. The sequence goes on from JAPZEB010000007.1 coordinate 30,389,984, forward strand.
CCATTCGCAAGGACACACTACCTAACTATGAGGACAAGGTAACCAAAGGCACTGTACATGAGGAAAACTCCTTAGTTTGAATCAGACAGTTTTCTAATAAGTGTTTTTTTATTCAGAGACACTGTCACGTTGTTAAAGAAAACTCTTTAAAGTGTTAAAATTGAACTATATTGAAGTGTCCCCACTGCATCAGAAGATTTTATGACCTCTGGGAGATGAGAATAATGCTCTACAGTGGTTTATGACATTTATGCGATCATCATTCTCAGTCAGTGGTGAGGACAATGACACATCCGGACAGCTAGCACTTGAACTGGTTGTAAAGTTTTATAATTCAAGAAAGAAACCACCATAACTCAAGCCTCTTTGTCTTTTTGTGTCTCAGCTGAAGATGTTCTTTGAGGAGCACCTGCACTTGGATGACGAGATCCGCTACATCCTGGACGGCCGGGCCTACTTTGACGTCAGGGACAAGGATGAGCGGTGGATCCGAATTGCCATGCAGAAAGGGGACCTGATCACCCTGCCGGCCGGCATCTACCACCGCTTCACCCTGGATGAGACTGTATGTAGCATACATGTGTAATTGTTGTTGGTGCGAAGCCACATCTTTTAAAAAGCTGGAAGCAGTTAACTGCTTTCTGGTTATCTTGGGAGGTGAAGATGTTTAACACTGACAGTGTTAACAATCCACTTGAGAATAGTGGATTAGATGAGATGAAAATAAATGACGCCTGAGGAGATATTTGGTTGTTGATGCGGAAAAGAATATTTGAATAAGACTAGAGCAAATATTGAGAGCACAACCTGCCTGGTGTTTCCATACAGCAGAATACAAACACAGAATGTGCAGATGTGCATTGTCAGATAGTATTTATATTACCAAACAAATCATATCATTTACATATTTAAAGAATTAACAGAATAAATACTTAGGCATTACTATGTCCTAATGGTGTTGCAGCTGTGGGATGTGTTACTGCTGTCATGACTGTTGCCATTAGCATATAAGCTTTGTTTGTTTTTGCACTAACAGTAAGTTTACATTACAACCTTAAGTCTGTTTTGTTTTTCTTCAGGCTGTTGGTCTAAAAACCTGAATTCTGGGTCCCTAACGGAGTGCTATACGATATTCAGAGCATTAATATGGCAGCAAACCACTATTTGCTATGTAATGATATAGTGGAACAATGGCATCATGAACAGAGAATGAAGTCACACTCCCTCAGTGTGTGTTGTAATTTGAGCTTCTCTGATCTTTGTTGTGGTGGCGATGCTGGCTGCACATGCATGTTAGAGCATATGGTCCCTGTGTGTGCATATCCCACTGGCTAGCTAACTGCAGGCACCCAGCACTGTGTGGACATGGGGGTTACCGCTGATTTCGGGACGGTGTCGTCGCAGAAGCGTAGCACCCACCCTTAGGTTCCCCCCAGTTAACACCTTTAGCTCTGTCAGCACTGTTTCCATTGTTAGCGCTGTTAACACCTCGTGTGCAGACAACCACTTTACCATGGATACCCTCTGAATATTGTATAGAGCTCTTTAACATTATCTTCTGGCCAAATGAATTAGTGTCTGTAGGAAAAGCTAACAGGCTGTTTTTATTGTGGTAAAGGACCAGATAATAAACTCTTTTTAACACAGGGAGTATCTAGCTACATTTGGATTGATCTCAACACTGTTTGCTTTTGCAGAACTACACTAAAGCCATGAGGCTGTTTGTGGGGGAGCCTGTGTGGAAAGCTTACAACAGGCCCGCCGATGACTTTGACATCCACAAGAATTACGTCGCTTCTCTGCAGGGATCCTGAGAGAGAGAGCGAGAGAGCTGTGTGATTCCATATGACCACTACGTCCACAAGAATCAGGGCCTTTAATGTGATTCTGTAGAGACAATGAAGTAGGTTTACAGTTAGAATGTTGAGAAACACATTGTGGATCATTAACGATCTCCTGTAGATGCCTTCTGGTGAATGAAATCTCAGAGGTGGAATTTCAGTAAGTATATTTACTCGTGGGTACAGGTCTTTTCATTTCATCCTAATTTACACTTCTAGATCTCAGTTACCAGTTAGACTTAGATTCTACAGACTGACGAATACGATCGGATAGTAAAATCTTGTGCATTGTCATAAACTACCCAACAAGATATACCTAAGTACCTAAAATTAGCATCCTGTCAACAATCTATACATATAGCATTTTAAAGGGGCCATGCTGCATGAGTACTTTGACTTTTGATCCCTAAACATAATTAATATGTACTTAACTTCAGTAAGAGTTTGAATGCAGGACTTTGACATGAAATGGAGCATCACTTCCGTCTGAATGTTGTTTCACCACAGGACAATCTGTAGTGCCTTGTTCTCTTAACGCAGCCGCAGCATTTCAACAGGATGTTGAAATACGCAACTAATACACACTGTTCTCTAATTTGATATTCAAATCTCTCTGAATCAGAAGTTAGAGATGTTACCAGTCTGTGTTCATGGGGTTGAGTGTTTCTGACATATTCATACAAATTGTTTGTTGTATGAAAAATAAAGCTGCTTCTATTTTCAACCTGGGCTTTGGTTTTTATTATCTTTTCATTAAACCAGATGAGTTGATTTAAAATAACAGTTTTATTTAGGGTAAAACAATTTTTAATATACATAAATATGATCAACACAATATGTAAACAGTGACAATTAAAGATTCACCAGGACAAATCAATAAAAGATTTAACAAGACAGTCATTTTTGATATAATCATTTAAACAGAAAAAAACAGCTTCTCTGATATGTACAATTTTGGATTCTTTATACTTTTAGTTTTGTCTAGTGAACAGGTTACGATGCAATCTGAAGGGCTTATCTATTTTCACTGCATGAGTTAATAAACCTGGCAGCTGAAATCGAGTGGTCTTTGACTTTTAATCCAGTATTACAGGTGTCTGCTGTGGAAGAGGCTTTGGACCTCGGTGGTAGTTTGTTAGTCTTTAAGCACACTGAAGCTCAGGATAATGCCCGTGTCAAGACTCGCATTATGAGCCTGCAACTCCCTTAAAACTGCCACCGCTCTGTAGTGCAATGTACATCTATGTTCTGACGTCTCTTCCAATCTCACAATGCTGAATATGATGATTCCTCTGTGTTAGTATGACTCGAATAGCTTTAATAAAATATTTAGAGGAACAGTTTGACTTTTTGGTTAATACTTTTGCTTTCTTACAGAGACTCAGTTAAGAAGATTGATACCACTCGTGTCTGTACGTTGAATATAAAGCTACAGCTAGCAGCCAATTAGCTTAGCTTAGCATAAGGACTGAAGGCGCAGGGGAAACACTTAGCCATGCTCTTCAAAGGTTAAAAACATCTATAATTTGTGAGCTTTAGACATGTTGGTAGGGGGATTTTGTAACCTCTGGAAAGAACCAGGCAAGCTGTTTCCCCTTGTTCACAATCTTGAAGCTATGCTAGCTGTCTCCTGCCTGTAGCTTCATATTTAGCATAATTCATGCACGCTAAATATTGGTTGGAGCTAGGAGAAGGTTAGCTAAAGTTAGCTCAACCACTGGAAGCATGGGGGAACAGCTAGCCTGTAGAGGTAAAAAAAAAAAAAAAAAAAAAATCTGCCGAACTTGTTAATTTGTTAGCTTTAGACACGTTGGCAGGTAGCTTTAGTTACCCTTGTGAAGAAACAGGCTAACATTAGCCTTTTCCCCCTGTTAACAGTCTTCAGGCCAATGGCAATCTCCTGCCTGTAGTGTCATATTTAGCATAATTGCTACACACTAAATATTGGTTAAAGCTGGTTAGCTTAAGTTAGTGCTTAGACTGGAAGCAACTACTAGCCTATAAAAATGACAAGTTGTGGTTTCACAGGGTTTTATGTGCTGGACTGCTTCTTAGCAGGGCAATCTTGAGGGAGCATTGCAAGGTGAGCTTGTCTTGTAATAAGTAAGGAAGAAGCTATTCAGTGAAGAAATGCAAAATATTGCTGTCCCTGAAACTTTTCTAAAAACTCCCTACAGCGAAGTAAAAAGCTGGTAAAGCTTGTTAAACAACCTGCTGCAACAGAACAGTTCTGTACAGGTCCTGTGATTCAAATGCAATGAATGCAACATTTTCAAGTGATAAAGAAGAGGAGCAAACTAAAGCAAACAGCAACCTTCCTACAAAATGTATATCCTTTATAAATAGTCATACTTCCAGTTGATCAGATTTTGAAGACCCTTCTGAATCGCTATCAGAATTTTCCCTAAAGCCTGATATTTAGGGTACAAACAGAGTGGTATCAATGTTCTCATCTAACTTACAGCACGAAAGCAAATATGCAAAACTTCCCAAAATGTCAAACTATTCCTTTAATCTGTAAAGTAAAATGAACATTGACTTCTGCGCACACAGGATTTTTTTGTAGGGCCGTTTCTTTTCCAGAATGTCAATCCACCAGCTTGTGTGAGCTGGCCACCATTTCTGTTCCTGTAAGTAAATGCATGATTCATTACTGGGTCACCCTCTACAAGGATAGGAGTGCCAAGCCCCCCTGCAGGCTGATGTGAAAAGAAATACATGCCTGGGCCTCCCAGATCCATTTTAGAAGTATAAAACCAGTTCAGAAAGATCTTGTATCAACCTGCTTCTGGGAAACCAAAACAAGCACTTAACACTTCTCTGTCACCTCACTTTCACTGGAGCTAGAGCTTTCTTCTCCTACTCTACTCTTGGGCTTTTATTCCTTGTCGCACTGGATGAGAATGCAATAGTGTTTGTCCCCTCCCAGTTCATATTCTTGCCTCTTAGACCAGTTTGAGGCACTGTGTGTTGAAGCTGTCCCCCTCCCGGCAGGCCACGGCCTCCAGCAGAGCCTGCTTCTTCTGGGTGCTGCGAGACGACTCCAGCTCGTACATAGTGGTCAGGTTGAAGAGGACGCTCTCATGGAGGTACAGTGCAGGGTCTTGCTGCACCAAGCCCTCCAGCTGGCCCAGGGACTCCTTCAGACGGCCTAGATAGAGCAGGCACACCGCTGCGTTGTTGTTGGCCTGAGAATGTACAGAGGGGAGAGAGCATGGGTGAGGAGAGAAGAGTTTGAATGTGAATTTATCATCAACTGCATTATTATGCCTGGTATGAGGTTGCTGACAAGCTTTTGAAGTTTTCACAAATCAAATGATATTGAGTACAATGTACTGGTATGACTTACAGTACAGTTAAGTTTAAAACCATGGCTGAATCAAGCAGCTCCCACTATTTGCACAGAAGAGCTGGATAGATGGATAAACGGTCAAAGGATAGTTCCAACATGCCTCTCCATGTAAAACTACCTGTTGGTTTTTATACACGTCTGTTTGTGTGCTTATTAAACATCATTAAATGTGACACAACATGTCAGTCAAGTGAGCTTTAGAGGTGCTGGTAGGCATAATGTTTCTCTTTCGAGAAAGCCAGTTAACTGTTTTCCCCTGCTTCCATTCTTTATGCTAAGCTAAGCATGTCCTGACTCCAGAGGCCAGATAAAAGTCTGTAGATTCATGAATAAAACTGTGTTCGCACAAAAGCAGAAAAATGCATACACATTCTTTTGGTCAGATTTATAAAGCTGCAGCAACGCCTGATTCTGTTTTATAAATCTCAATCATTGTGGGCACACATCTAATTTCTACTCCTACAAGTCTGCCATAAACAAATGTAAAAAAACGCCTTTAAAAATCAAGTTTTTCAAGCATATTGATACTTGTGCCCTCTCCATCACTCATAAGACCTGCCATTTAGAAAAACAGCCAGGAAGACATGCAATTTCACAGATTGTGTTACATCGTCGAGACTCTCCTAACAGCGTCAGAACAGCTGTCATTACACAGCTGTGGCTATTTATAGCGCCCATACCACTAGTTCATTGCATGTATCTGCAATCCATCACTGCAGTGATATCTCAATCATCATTATTAAACGTGCTCATATTGAAACCAACTTTACAAAGTGCTTCACACTTCAAGATAAAATGAAAAGGTCATTGACAGGGACACGACAGTTTAAACATAGGTAAGAAGAGTGATAAAATAAATCACTCTAAATAAATTCTATAAATGTGCCTTTCATTGAACTTTCACAGAGCGCTGCATAGACTGCAAAAATAGTAGCAAGTATGTGTGAGATGCGAACATTCCTCTTTTATGAAAACTAGTTAATGAGTGGGAAAAGGCGTACATTTTTACATCTGGCCCCTGCTCTGTGCTTAGCGTACAGCACCAAAATTAATAGCAATGTTTCTATTCTACTCTCTGAAGCCTAATTTACAGTAGGGCCCTCAACAGTTGTAATCAGTGTTGTTTGACAGAGATGATGTAAGTTTGACAGAGAAAAGTGTCAAGCCATACTTTTCCTTCATTTCACTCACCTAAAAAAAAGTGTAATGTTACAGACAACTTCAAATTCTGTTGCGCAATGTGATTGGTAGTATTATTATTGTCGCCATGGAAAAAGTAGTTCAAAATCCACAGTGACTCTGACCTGCGTTTAGCATCTCTGTCCACAGAAGCAACCATCTGTCAGCAGCAGCTCCTGCACAGCTGTGAGCACAGCGGCCAGCCAAACTGCCTTCACCAGGCTGACTGACACCAAACATTTACTGTACCAAACTAGTCTTCATGTCAGCTCAAGAAGAAATCAACAGTGTTTGTATATACTGATTCACTGATTTTATTTCCCAGACCAACTTAGCGAGTGTGGGGGATTTACTGCTCACAGACTGGGAGCTGATCAATGAATGTAGATACGGTTAATAAGTTAGTAATACACATACTGCGGGATATTTCTGTGATTTTAAACAGCTGTCTGTGCAGATTAGGCTTCACTGAATGCGACGGAAATAGGCTCTGACCATAAAATACAAGCAGGGGGTCTCTGGTTACCATGGAGATGACTAAAACATCTCGCTGAAGCATAAATTGAAAACGTCACTCTGCTCTTGACTTTCTGTCGCGCGACACTCTTCAAAAATATTTAGCGCTAAACCATAATTAAGCCGTAAGAAAGCAAATAAGCATTTTTTTTATTAAATGTTGAAGTGTTCCTTTAAGGAGCTGCAGTGAAATTGAAACATGTTTGGATGATGTATTAACCCTGTCTCCTATTAATCTCAGAACAGATTTCCATGTGGATCATCAAATAAATGCAACACCATGATAGATACACTAATATTGTTAATGAGATGACACAATGCATGGCATTAGCCTTAATTTAAATTGTCTTACTTCACTCTGAGGTAATCTAATGCATTATAATGTTGTAGAGTAAAAGACGTGACTATTTTAGTGGATGTGGCAGCACTTACAACAGGGTTTTTGGGGTCAATTTTCAAGACTTCAGTGAAGGATGCATGAGCTTCAGCGTAGTTGTTCTGACTGAGGTAGACGAAGGCCCTGCAAAACAAACACACACACACACACACACACAGAGTTATTACATGATTAGTACACTAGCATTATAATTGCTTACATTTCACAGATTACTTCGACCCAACTATTGTGGGTTGCCCACACACAATCTCACAATCTCTTTACAAATTACAACTAAAATGACAGTTATGTATGTAACTAGTTTAATGCATTTTAGATTAAAACAGTTAGTAAGTGATGGATTTCAATCACCTGTGGCATTCAGGAAAAATACGATAAAACTCTCCACACTGCTGGGATTTCTGTATTTATATGTCTTGATTGGTGTTGTGGCCCAGATTGGATTGAATAGGATGTTACCTTGTACTTTAGGTGTGTGGAGTCAAGACAATTTCGCAGATTTCTTACATACTTTTTTAATTTTAGAGGCAAAGGTTACCTTATTTTCCTGAATAACGAACTGCTGTTTGCTCAGATTTTGTATTGTCCACATTTGTCCTGTAGTACACTTCTACAGTTGTACTTTTTAAACAAAACAACTTAAATGAGCAAAAAGCATGACTGCATGACAATATAATCACCTGCCTTTGTGCAGTGAGCACCGATACACCAAGTATGCCTGAGTTTCCTCATACTCTACATCACCTCAGGCCACAGCTACACAGGTGTGACCTCCTGTGCTTAATCACACGCCAGAAGGAAACACAGACCTGCAAAAAGCCCTGAAGGAAGCTCCGCTACCATGGAGCGAAAATTATCACGAGCAACATAAAGCACACCAACATGCTGTACGGAGGTGCCAAATGCATGGCACATGGGTACCTGTTCATCAGCACGCATGTGGTGTGACTGGGCTGGCTCCCTTTCATCTGGCAGGCTTCCTCCACATCCTGGAAGTACCTCTCTGCAGTTTTAACGTCTCCGATCTGGCCAAGAACAAAGCGCATTAACCACTGGTTTGTGTGTGTATATTGTAAAATGGGGCAAGCACAAATATATTAGCTTAGATTTCATGATCCCCCAGGGAGAACTGACTTATTGCATCAGCAAAGAATACATACAGGAACATTACAAGAGGGAATAATGATGACAAAACAAATATGTCTCTGATGATAGTACGACACAAGGGAGTAGCAAAGTGGGAGGGGTTATTTTGGGCATCCAGGTTTCTAGAAGTAAAAGTCCTGTTCATTTTCTGCATAAACAATACCAGGTGACAGGCAGCTGGAACACTTTCATCATTTTGTTACACGTGTGTGTGTAGGCCCAGTGTTATTGTCATTCTTACCAACATGTCTTATTCAAGGTTGACTCCATCTGCGTTCTTCTAAGGGTTTTTCAAATGGAAACACCCACTCAGTCGTTACCAAAAAGCAGTGACGTATGTTAGAGTGCTGATAATTTTAATAATAGCTGAAGGGACCACTTAAAGAAATCAATATCAGTTTAAGCGTACACTATATTTAGAATATTTTCCCTGCTTTCCCTTTGCTCTCTTCAAACCTGCCAGACTCCTTTGACAAAAACAGTAATTTTACCTCACAGAGCATGGAAGCTGCTGGTCTACTGCTGCCTTGATCTGTTAGTTTGTGTTACTGTGTGACCTTCAGATCTGACCTAATGTGGCATCCACTGCAGGGCCTTGCTTAGCTAGCTTAGAGGAATATTGCTAATTTGGAAGATTAATAACACAATATTTAAAAGAAGGCTGGGCTCATTAGGTGAGCTAGGGGGTTAATATGCAGCAACGTTATCATGTAGAAAACTTTGTCAGGTCACGTGGGAAAACTTTTATAGAAGGGCTTGGGAAAATAGCATTTGGAAGAAATAACGTACATACTATGACCAATTTTTGAATGTTTGGATGTGAATACATAAGGAACACTACTCAGAAGCTACAGAATGATCCCCCCCCCTCCAAAAGAAAAAAAGTCCTGATTCTAATCAGAGTCCTAACACAACATCGAGACGCAATGCCTTTCTAGTGTGTTATCATCACCGTAAGGTTGCCAGGCAACCTGTGCTGTGGAAGGCGATGGTTCAGAAAAGTTCTTGGTTGACAGACAAGTTTGTTAAGAAATAGTTGGAGAGTGTAAATTCCCAATTTTTATGTTTCTGCTTTTGGACAGACTAAACAAAACACAACACAATGTGTTAACGAGGAAATTTAGATGTACTCGCTAATGTATTATTGAACAACCCTGTTTCCAATGTTTGTGCTGGGCTTGGAGACCTTTGCTATCAAAAGAGCCATTTTTGGAAAAAGAAAAAAAGAAAAAGAAAGAAAAAAAATTGTCTGTAGCCTCAAAACATATCTGAGCATTATACTGAAGGTAACACAGCCTATTAAGTTTTACCACATGGTTGCTACTCTGCAGCGTGTTATTTGTGATTATTTGGTTCTTAAACTTTGCTACGTTGGTCGTGAAAGCAAACAAATCCGTCCAAGCACTATTAAATTCTCTGTTTTCCTCCAAGACATGTCCTTTTTTGGATTTGGAAAACATAGCTAGCCTTGCTAGAGTCAAGACAAGCCACAAATATTTAACTTTTATTTTTATTAAGAGTATAGGCTGCATATTTTTTCAATTGTGAAGTGAATGTAAGAGTCACTTTGGGCCTACAATAATGGTAAATTAATAAAAAATAACCATTATTGTTTTCCCATATAATTTATTGTCAAAGCCACGGGAAACCTCTGTAGAGGTATGTGGCTCCACCCCTAGTTTATGCTAAGCTAGGCTAATAGACTTAGCTGTGTTCTTAACACACGGACATGGTAGTAAAGTTGATCTTCTCCTCTCACTTTTAGAAAACAGCAAAAATGTGTATTGTATAATATTGACTATATCACCTGTCCACATTGAGTCTTTAAGATGGTGATCTCACGATATACTTTAATACATATTCATGCAAACATTTCTTAACTGTCAGAGATTTGTTTCTTCTGTCTCTTTAAAATGCCTGCTGCCATGGACCATTGTAGGGAATGTTGCATAACATAGAGCACGGCTGTTTTCTAGCTATATTGAGTTTTCATAGGACTTTTTTTTTTTTTTTAGCAATTTGGTGGTGAACCTTAATATGTCAGGTTTTTGATTTGCTGGATTAACCAAAAACAGAAACTGTCTGGTAACTGGAGAGTTGGGGAGGCTGCAACTGTGCCTCGGTAATTAGTGTCTCATGATCTACCCATAGTGTGTATACAGTGCTGCTTAAAAGTTTGTCAGTCCTTCAGATTTTTCTGTATCTGTGCATAAATATCATCTCAAATGTGATCAGATCATAATCATGTCCTAAAAAATGAAGAGCAACCAGTTAAACAAATGACACAAAAAAAAACAAAAAAACAACATGATTCCTTTTTTCACTGGGCAAAATTATCCAACATTATCTTTGCTGGAAACATATGTGAACCTTTGCTTTCAGTGCCTGGTGTGACCTCCTTGAGCAGCAATAATTTCAACCAAACTTTTTTTCTAACTGTCCTACACATTGGCTTGAAAGAATTTTGCCCTGTCCCTCTTTTAAGGCTACTTCGAATCAATGATTCTGGTGACTTTGTTGGCTTTCTTGCATGAATGGCTCCCTTCGGGCCTTTACACAACATTTATATTTAATAAAGGTCTTGACTTTGACTTGGCCATTCCTTAACGTTAGATTTTTTTCTGCTTGAACCATTCTTTGGTGTGTTTGGGGTCAGTGTCACATTGCATGACCCACCCTTTGTTGAGCTCCAGTTTATGAATGAATACCCTGACACTGTCCTGTAGAGTTTGCTGGTACAATCCACAGTCTAGTTCTGTCAATGATTGCAAGCTGCTCTGGTGTCGAGGCAGCAAAGCAGCCATAAACCAGGGGCAGTTTGAGGCGAGATAGATTTAATACTTTTTTTTTTTTTACCTGGCGTTTTTTGACAGGTTTTCTGAGCAATTTTTTGTTTCTTTCTCGATTTCCAGCGTGACGAGTTTGAAAAATATTTTTTGCATAAAATACACCAAGCCTCGAATGCATTGCATTGTATCAGTTTTAACCATGCTGCGAAATCTTGTTAAATGGCAGATTGTCATTGAATTTGCACTTCCCCATGTCATCCAGGGTACAGTGACAGTGACAGCCAGCTAGCTAGCAGACAGTGGATCCTCTGCTCTGAGCATCTCAACTGGAACAAAATATGAATGTTGTTGGTTTTGCTATCCTGATCTGTGTGACATTAATGTGAGAGGCCTTTGGTAAATAATTAAAAAAAAAAAAAAGATGTTACCCATTATTTTGAGATTTTACAATGCCACGCCATAATAAAAAACTACTTCCCATGTCTGAGCATTTTTAAGCAACTGAAAGATTGAATTAAGGCATTATAGTAATAATAATTAAGGGCCTATATTTAGATGAATGAATTTAAGACTTTTTAAGGCTCTGCAGGAACTCTGTTGAACCATGATACTGCCACCACTGTGTTACACAGTCAGGATGAGGTTGTTGTGCTGGAATGCACTGTTTGGTTTTCACCAAATAAGACACTTTTCATTTAACCTAAAGAGGCCTATTTTGGATTCATCCGCTCACATGACATTCTTCCAATAGCCTTCTCGTTCATCCATGTGACCTTCAGTGAACTTTAGACAGGCAGCAACTTGGAGAGTAGTGTCTTTCTCCATGCTATGCTATAGTCAGTGTCTGATGGTGACTGATAACCAGTGACATCAGCCAATGCAAGAGAGGCCTGTAGATCCTTAGATGTTACCCTGGGTTTCTTTGTGACCTCATGGAGTATTACGAGCTTTTCCCTTGGAGTGACTGTTAATGGACGTCTTCTTCTGAGGAGAGTAACAGTGGTGTATTACTTCCATTTGTACACTATCTGCCATTGCTTTAGAAATGGTTTTGTAACCTTTAACACCCTGGTGACCATCAACAACTCTTTGCCTGAGCTCCGAAGACATTTCGTTCAATTGAGTTATGGCACAATTCCACAAACCTGTGTGGTGAAGGCCACACTTTGACAGTACATATCCACTTGATTGTCACCCATTGACTGAAACACCTGACTCCAATAACTCCTATACAAGTATTGATAATCCTGGAGGTGCACATACTTTTTCCAATCATTATTTTGCTAAATGAATAAATTAGTAAGTATAATTTTGTATTACTTTCTAAACTGGGTCCTTTTAACTAGTTGTAGGACTTTGATTTGATCACATTAATGAAGATATACAGAACATTCTAAAGGTTCACAGCCTTTGTACCAGCGCTGTATGAGTTTGTGTCAATGTGCAGACCTGCAAGAAGATGCGTCCTATACCACTGAGCAGCTGCACTCTCTGCTGGGGTTCATACTGGATGATGGAGTGATAGGTCTCCACAGCCAGAACATAGTCCTGAAAGAGAGAGCGAAAGAGAGAGATTAATGAGAGAAAGGGAATAGAAAAATATGAAAGTGAAGAACAGAGGGCAACAGAAGTAAAGACAGAAGTTAGGAATGAGTAAGGTAAAACAAGGTAAACAGTGGGAGGCAGAGACAGGTAGAGGGCAAGCGAGGTAAAGAAGAGCAGAGTTGAGGCGTAGAGAGAGAGAGAGGGCATTAATCAAACATATGGAGTATTAGCAGGGCGATGTGACCCTCCTCCCACCTCCACACTGCACTGCTACACATCGCTCACATGGTGACTGGACTGCTGAGCCGGGCGACGGAGAGAGGTCAGTAAGGTGTGTGTGTGTGTGTAGAGAGAGCTTGTGTGTTTACTGGGTTGGGACAAGGTACTGAAAGTGAGTACTGTACATGTGCATTATGGTGCTGTTTTTTTTTATATATATATTTTTGTACCATATGGCCTGCCTCAGTTTTCAGTTTCCAAAACTTTTATTAAAACTAGACTTTAAGTCTTATACAGCATACAAAACAAAAAATTATTGATCCTGCTACTGTGTTTCCAAAGCCTGATATATCTTATTCCTCTGTGCCACAGAGCCCATTGTTGTCCCAAAACTATTAAAAACACATCAATGAGCCACACTGTTGCAATAGGTGACATGTTCCTTTATTACCATGAACACACACACACACACACACACACACACACACACACACAGTAGTTAATTTTGGCTCAATCTCACATATACCATCCTGCTGCTCCAAGTACCCACAATAACTCAAAATGTGGATTAATCTGCCGCTGTACATAGTCCCCAACAAATG
>JAPZEB010000007.1:30421209-30433596 GCA_029783705.1 Chaetodon striatus
ATACAACCACCTCGTAGTTTGTTGAGAGCCTAACATGTAGTTTTATTTCTGGCAATTGCATTTACACTTCAAAAATCATAAAAGTGGTGTTCAGTTGTGAAGATTATCATGCTAAACAAAAGTTGTAACTGTCATAAACCTTTGTTTACCACAGAGCTTATATTCCGCTATAATCCAAAATCCAACTGAAAAATCCCATTTATGAATGCACAGATTGTGAAATTCTAGGCATATGCCGATATTTTTATGTTTATTTTGTTTATGGTGTCATTTATTTCCCGTTTTGTGCCAGGGAAACAAAGAAATCTACACTATCAAAAATAACTCGTACTGTTTTAAAGTAATTAAGCCCTTCATTACACTTTATTTAAATTAGCTCAAATTAAATCATACAAATATTTAAAACAACCTTTAATTCAACCACTAGCTACACTACTACTGTGATGGCAGGGCCAACTAGGGCTAACCCGTGACAGTCTCCTTCCTCAAACCAAGCAGTGTTTTTCACTGACTGGCTCCAGACATGTAAGGTTAGGGTGGTGACTACAGAAAATACACCATCTCTCTTGATGTCTCTGGTGTGGACAGAAGTTTTACTCTTACGTTTGTAATTTAATCGAACAGATATCACCCACACTGTTTGCTGGTTGTATCTGAGCTGTCTTAAGTTGCTACTAATGCAAACCCAACTGATGCCGCTTCAAATTAAAAGCTTTCTATGAGCAATCCATTGGAAGGTTTTGTTTTTTTAGGGGGCATGTTTGGCTTTAATTGATAGTATATAGTTGACATACAGACAATAACATGCAATACACCATCTATTGTGAAGTGCCTTTTGGAAATGCATTCTTTAGCCTACTGGGATTTGCCATGTTTTGTTAGCAAAGCTACTGCTCAATATCCATTGGTCTGCACAAAACATATGGACATATTAAGCATTTTTTGGTAGGGACGCATAAAAATATCACCATGTCATCATGATTGGCCAAAATTGGCTTTAAAATGAACTATTGGATTTAGCCAACATGCTGATAATATCGGTATGTCATTGGTATCGGCCAATATCGGCTTTAAAATGAACTATCAGAATCGCCCAAAATACTTTTTATTATGTTGCACAATGAATGAATATTATATACATTGAAAATTATTCTCTTTCATGCCTCGATCCTCATAATATGATGCTAATTCCACTACAGAAGAGACTTGATTATCACTAAAATTAGGTGGGGAAAAATGCAGATATGTAGATATCGGTATCAGTTATTGGCCAAATTAGTTGTTATATATTAGCATATCAGATATTGGCAAAATATCCAATATTGGGCATCCCTACTGGTTGGTCAGCAGGTTTATTTTAAATATAGCAGGTAATAAAGACAAAAGAAACTGGCTAGATGAAGAGCTGCAAATGACTTTTAATGTGGTCTGTTTGAACTAGGGGACATCCAAAAAGGTTTCATTCCTATAGTTTGGATGTAGACACATTTTCTTAGTGCTTTACATTGTGCCAAACTTCAGCATGCAATATGCTCATATTTAGCAGTTAATGTTTAGTGAAGCATGTTGGCATGCAACCATTTGCTAATTAGCACTTAAAACAAGGTACAGCAAAAGGCTGATGGGGATAGCAATGGCTTTGCAGGGATTTTGGTCATGAAGCAAAGTTTCTGGAGTGAGTAAACAATTACCTGATGATATCAGTGATGATAAAGACAGTGGATCACTATGGTCATTACATTTCATCCAGAGGGGAGCATAAATGTGTAAACCAAATTTCATGGCAACACATGCAGTAGTTGTTGAGAAATTTCACTCAAACCACAAACTTCATCCTCGTGGTGGCGCTAGCTTGGGGTCAGGAGTTCACCAAAATCATTAGCATATATTATTGAGAACCATGAACATCTGTACGAAAGTTGGTGCCAATCCATCTAGTATAACACTTTGAAGAGCAAGCGACATTAAGATTCATCCCCTGGGCACCATAAATATCAGTACCAAATTTGATGCCCATTCATCTATTACTTATTGCGATATTTCAGTCTGGACCAAAGTGGTGGACCAACCCACTGACATTACCATCCCCAGAGCCTTGCTCTTAGCATGGCTAAAAAGTTCAGGTGAACTTATTTCTCATTTAAGGACATACAAAGTGCTTTATGATAGGTTGTCATGAATGCTACCATGCATACAAACCACGCTGTCACTCCCCAGGTTTGAATGATTTCAATTAACACAGAAAGGGCGTTGGGAGGACATAAAAATAGAAAAACAATAGGCTGATGGTGATTAATAATTTAGCTCAGCTCAAATGACTCCGCAATAAGGCATAATCAGATCCCCCCAAATCAAATGAGGAGGCATTACCATGGTGATTTATTGCCAGTGATATTAAATGAGGAATTGACTACAGAGGGTTGGTGAAAGAAATGTGTATTGGGGATTGTGTAGGCATGTCTACAGCAGGATAGTGGGGAAGGGACATTTTCTTTTGTTTGCTGCTGCTTGTTTTATTAGGACAGTGGATACCACAGCTGCCTTTGTTTCACACAGAACAAACAGATCAGACAAAGGAAGGAAGGTAGGAGAGAAGGAAGAGGGGCGAAGTCAGATATGACCCCACAGAGACGTGGTGCTCAAGATGGTTCCCAAAGTAAGTGCTCAAAACTGAGAACCACTGAGGTAGCTCAAATTTTGAGCAACAGAGAGGCGAACTGCAGACTCTCACTTTAACAAATAAGCGAGCTGTAGATCGATGACAAGTAGACCTGCGTCGCTTGTTGGTATTCACCTAGAATTATCTTAAATTCAAAGAGAGCACATGCCTAAAGCATGTTCAGCATTACAGAAAACTTCATCGATTGACAATTTTGACTTCAGTAGTATTTCAATGCTTCACATAGACTCCTACATATTCACACCCACTCAGACAAATGTGTGCATTGAAAATGTGCACACATTACTTCCTCTATCTCTCGTGCACACACAAACACTTATACATAATTAGTCTCGTCGCGAGTTTAAAAGGGGTGAGGCTTCTAAAATGTGTTGAAGATCGGAAGTTCAGTGCGCCTTTCCTTTGGTGAATAAAAAAAAAAAACCTGCATAACAAAGCTTGATGAACAAACGAACGCCCACTTGTTCTCTCGCAAGACCCGGAGCCTCCAGGCGAATCAGACTTAAAAAGGCTTCCTCACACCAGCTTTGGTTAACACAGGGAGCTCCCGTGCTACTTCAATTAAGCCCTGGCATTTTGGATTACACAGAGGGTATGGGAAAAAAACCCATTTGTAATACGCTAAAAGTGCATGCCAGTCATTGCAACAGTGGCTAACTTTACTTTGATGCCTCTGTAGTTGGTCTACAGACACTTTACAGAATATTGCCCTCAAGCTGGAGGACGGCCTGCTTGGCTACTGTACTGATATGAACTTCACACAGCAGCCATTTTGTCTACCACAGGCAATCGCTGGACTCTTCAAACAGTATCACTGAGAGACGTTGAGACACAAACTGGCATAATATATTAAGTGAAGACACCGCACTAGCTCATGGCTTGTGAGAGAACTCCACATAACACTCCCTAAGATGGCTCAACACAGCTTCCAAGTTCTAAGTGATGCTCCTCTGGGCAATATTAACCACTGATTGACTAGTGGGCTACTGGATAGCGTTTGATGGTTTGGTTGTCAACAATAACAGAATGTCCCACTTCCCTTTTCCACCGAGAGTGCTGCTGAAGCCTGCGTTAAAGAGAACTTCTGTCTAAGGCCTGATTCACATCCAACGGCTCACAAAATACCACACACACACTAAGTTTTTAAAGTACTGCTAGACCTGAAGTTGACACAGACCGATTTGGTAAGGTCACTGTTGGCCATCATTTCTAGCAATTTTTATATTATTGTACTTTTGAAAGTAACTCCTGAGATCTTGGAACATCACTGTGACATCACTGCAGTAAAGTCTGATGTGGTAGAAACATCACCTGTCAGACAACTGAAGGCTTGGAAATATTTTCTAGTTTTCATGTCCTTGGACAGCTGCGGACTTTTACCGGTCATATGGTTCCATTCATTCTTTAAATGAGGGTCCTTGTCCATTGGTGTTACAACCATGCATACTTCCTGATCCATAATTCATTCCAGTTTGTGGCTGTTATGTACCATAATGTTGTTTACCAAGTGTTACGAAAATCAAGACGAAGCATGCACATCAGTAACAAAACCGGCGACCTCACGACAGCAAGAAGAGCTCCAGTGTTTTCGCTTAACAACAGGAAAAATGCAAAAACAGAAACTGCAATGTGCGACTGCTTAGCAAGAGTAGAACCTGGGACGAGGAATACCGTACATTTGTGCATGACATGATAAGCATCGAAAAGCGTACACAAACTAGACGATGCTCGATTGGTGCCCTTGCAATGTGCGTGTATGCATGCACGGTATGCACAGTCACAAATTTTGGGTTGTACGTAGCATTCACAAAGGAATCCGCATGGACCCTTGTGTACACAAAACCTGGACGTAAGAAGGGGCAAGGGGTGATAATCATCCAAATAGGAATAATGACGCACACAAAGACTCTACGATAAGTTTTTTTGTCTCCAAGTGTCCATAAACTAAACCAAAGACAGACTCTGTGGTGAATGAAAAAGAAAGCTTGGGAGAAAAGTTCAAATCTCACATACCCTCTCACCTCTGCACATCTGGGCGTAAGGCCACCCCCAAAACACACACTTTTTTGACCATCTGTGCAAATCACATATCACTTTATAATAAATAAGTTTGGATTGCTGCTGGCACTAGATGACACCATGGATACCTGTACCAAATTTCATGGCAATCCATTAAATGGTTGCCAAGACATTTCACAATAAATTGAAAATGTTAACCTCATGGTGGTGCTAAAGGAAGATTCAGAAGATCGTCAGTGTCAGCAGGATTTAACCTCTGCGGACCATGAATGTGTGTACAAATTTAATGGCAATCCATCCAGTGGTGGTAATACCGACATATTTCAGTCTGGACCAAAATGGTGGACAGACTAACAACATGACCGGCTAAACCTACCAGTTTAACACATTACTTGCTGGTGAAAAGTGGCACCTGTTGAACGTGAGTGGCATGCTGTTTTCATCTGACTCAGAGCAGCTGCCCACCAACAGTCAGGAGTGGCATGTTACAGTAAGAATTGCCATATGCCATTTGGGAGTGGTTATGGGCCTGTGGAACAAAAGTGACACACACTGTTGTGCGCCATAGGTGCCATAAGCCAGTAAAACTGCAGCGGCATACACCAATAAAACAAATGTAGCATACCATCAACCACTTTTAGATCTCAGTCTAACTGTAATAACTTCATAAGTGCATTATTATGATCACCAACAGGAACGATGGCAAAAGGCTCAAAAACAAGACCCAAGCTGTAATAAACTGGAATGATCCTTTATGCTGGCAGACCAACAGGCTAAACACCCTCTGTACTTTTACAATAGGTCTGAGCATATGGCTGCTGCCAACATAAACAGAGCAAGGTGAAAACAACCACCACTAAGGTTTAAACATGCCCTTCAGCACTACAAAAGCTGACGGTGCATTACCCAGACCCTGGCTCGCAAGTGTAACTGGTGGAGGAAATGACAGCTATGTAAAAAGGTTACGATAATGACAAGTAAAGGTTACAGCAATGATATCAAAGTGCGATGCAGCAGCTGGGTCGTTGCAGTGATTATGGGGGTGTGTCTGTCTGACCCAGCCAAGGTGGGTCTCTCTCTCTCTCTCTTTCTCTCTCTCTCTCGCTCTCACACACAGACACACACACACACATTTATATATGCTGGCCCCCGGCCCAGACGGCATCACACTGTGGGAGGAAAGAGAGGTTAGAGTCTCTGGTGGATAGTACAGAGGGGAGGGAGAAAGAGATGAAGGAGAAGGAGGAAAAGAGGGGGAGAGGAGGAGAGAAGGGGGGGGCGGTGATTGCTAATGAGAGAGACAGATGAGGCCAGCCCAGGGTGGTGCTGAGCCAGAGACTAGCTCACTGCTGACCACACCACAGAGGTCACTGGGAAGACAAAGGGAGAAGTAGAGGGGAGGCCAGGACAGCCATCCGAACTCAGTTTATATAACATCCAACCTCAATAACCAACATTTTCTAAAACAGACAAGTTGGAAAGAAGCTCAAAGAAGGTTGAATTACTTTTCTTTTTTTTTTCAAAGAAGAAGATTAACTGATACAGAAATTTTAACAGAGTAAAACAGCTGAAAACTTAGTATCACTTTAAACCAGTCAATGCAAACTGGGCCAGGAGTAAAATATGGCCACATTTTGCTTACTTAGTTTACAAAGATAACTCCAACTGAAATATCAAATGCAAAAAATCAGAAAAGTGCGAACTCAGACTAGAAATCATGTGTGCTATGTGGACCTGTTATTACTATTTTATAACTATTTTAGTGGTAATGTTTCAAGACACATGTCAGCATAAACTTCTTGATTCTGTGTCAGGAATGGCGCCAAACTTAAAAAACGTTGCAGTCCAGAGTAGCTGACAGTCTTCATGCCATTGAGTGCTTTTATTTTTGCACATATTTAGCATATGATATTTTTCTCATTTTTTTGCATTTGACAGCTCCCCCCTCCCCTTTTCTGAGAACTTGTTTTACTTCTGAAATGATTATTTGAGGTATTAACTGAAGTAAAGTATATACACTAGGGATGTCCCAATGTTTTGCTTTTTTTTTTTTTTTTTTATAAATCCGAGTCATTTAATATTGAGTATCTGCTGATAAAGAGTCCCAATACGATATTTCAATATTCCTAAAAAAAAAAAAAAAAAAAAACTATTTCTCAATGTTTTTTATATGATATATCCTAATTTGTTTATATATTTTACAAAATCATTAAGTATAAAATAGCAAACCTCTCTGTCCCTTTAAGAGAATAGTATCCAATGTGTGTTGCTTCAGTGCAGCCTTTGCCTAAGCTACCTAAATGAACCATATTCCGTTGAGTGTTTAGTTTTGTCATCTGTACACCTTTTGTGCAGATTACATTAATAAACTCTTATTATTAAGTCTTATTCGCCGTTTGCTTTTTTTGCACTTGAAGTGGTGTCATGAGTGTCTATAGTGAAACACAGCGCACCATAGATGACAAACAAACAAAGATACTTTCTTACACTGAGCTGAAATGAAACAAGAGCACATAACTTTAGTAAAGTGAATAAACAGTCTCATACTGCCTTTTAGTGTTGTTTGTGTTGTGTGGTGTTTTGCGGCAGGAGGGGCTCAGCCCCTGCTCTTACACACACACTGAGTGGCAAGACAGACAGACAGCGGAGAGTTGGAGAGCTGATGGCAGCTGCATCTGCATTGCTGTGCATGAAAGCTTTGTGAGTAAAAACACCTGAGTGACAGCTGACTTAAAACAAAGGATTAAATTGGGATCTCTCTACAGTGTCTCTTCAATATAGCCAATTCCGATCAAAACAACAACAAAAAAAACTCTTGATCGGCCCAGTACCAATCTTTGAGATTGGATTAGGACATCCCTAATGTTTACACAAGTCTGATACTGATTAATAATTTTATTTTATTTTCAAAGAAAAACACCAAACATTATCTGGTTTCAGGGTCTCAAGACTTAAGATTTTATTTTTGCTTTTCTCTATTCTACATCATTGCAAACTGAATATCTTTGTTTGGTTTTTTTTGATGATTGGTTCAATAAAACAAGCAATTTAAAGATGCTACTTGATGGGCATTATTTTAGTAACAGAATAACTGATACTGAAAAGGATACTTAGTTGCAACCGTAGTTGTTTTACATGTATAATGACTCATACAGTTCCTTAAAATGATGTGAAAGCAGAATTCACAGTGCAGCAGTTCAAGTATTTTGCAAAAAAACGGACTGAGGATATTTCTACAGCTGCTTCTCAGCAGTGTAGTATGCCTCACAAAAAGCATATGAAGTCTATCGCTCCATGAAGGCTCATTAGAAGGAAGTATCAAGTGTGTTTCTATGTGTGTAATGGCAGCTCTCCTACAGACACTGAGTGATGTCCACATTTACCAGATGATGGAGAGATACATACAAAGAAACAGAAACAGAGGAAATGCAGTCTTCTTAAGTCTCTTGTGTGTTGCCAGTCTATCCAGTGTTCATTTCTGCACTCCGTGCACATGCATGTGGATGTATGTATGAACAGAGGGAGTGTGCGGTGGCAGTGGGTGCAGTCACACTCTGCAGCATGACTCATTCTGCCAGCTCATAGCAGAGCTCTACAACACACACACAGACTGATGCCACACAGCAGAATATTGCTCTATGAACTGACTGCTATCTTCATCTGAGCAAAAGGCCATACAAAAGTATGATCACAGCTGATAACAAATATACAATAGCATAAAATATGTTTAAAGCCTGTAAACATATACATGTGCATAGGGTTGGAAATTAAAACTTGACTTCAAATTCGAAAAAAATTGAATTTCAGGTCTGCTTATCTGTTTCAAAACAACTACACATTGGCACTCATTCTAGACTGGATCATGCTGCGCAACGTGATACATTTGGTTTTTGTTTTGTGTAGACGATTCATAAAAGTTACAACCGCAAGAGTTTGGATCAGGCTGTGCGCCGCTGACCGCAGTTTTTCTTCTGTGTTCCAACTGCCAGCACCTGTTTGCTGTCAATGCAGCCATCATCTCTCTCTCTCTGTTGCCCAACCACACACTCGCTACGGCACACACTGAGCTATACTCCTATAACACCAGTCATCATTCTCAACCCAGTCTTCTGTTTTTCTCCAAGACGCTATGAATGTTCTTTTGCGTTTCAACTTATATGTTTTTTATGGATTGACTGGCATTTCATCAATGAAGTAAACAAGCCTGACTGCATCTGTCTTCGTGCGCCTCTCACAGTCCTGGAATTGTGAGACAGGCACAGTGGAGACCCTAGACTCAGGCAAAGACGCCCATCAGTACAGTGAATGCAAAATTAACAGATTATTATTGAATTGTATTATTTTAAAACGTATCTACTGGAACATGTTGCCTTCATGGCCGAAAAACACTTTATCTTCCTCATACTGCCTGTGCTGGAACACCTGTAATCACCCTATGTCTAAAACATTCCGTCTTAGAGCCTGTCTCTTTAAGCCCCCAATCTGAAAAAGCCCAGTCTGCCCTGACTGGTCAGTGTTTCAGGGTCTTTAGTATCTCGCAGCAGCACTTCATATAGTTAAAAATCAGCAATAAAGGCTTCTAAACACAACCAGACATTTTACAGCAGGAATATGATCTGAATTTAGGGAGAAATTTACAACATCAGCAACCAAAATTACATATTTTCCTGACATTAGTATGTAGCTACATGTGTGTTAGCAATGTACTTGAAGCTGGGGAATGGCTGTAAGGAGAACCAAGGCACTTTGTACCATGGAAATTCACCAACAAAAGCTTCTACACAACCAGGAATGCTGGGGGGAAATTTACAACACCTGCAACCGAGTTTACATGTGCCCCTGATGTTAGCCTGTAGCTTCATGTAGCAGTGTAGGCTACATTTAACAGTAGCGAGCCTGGAGCAGATAACCATATAAAGAAATCTGGCACACTATGACGGCGTACTGTAGCCAGAGTAGAAAAAAACTGTTGGGGACAGAGTGCTCAGAATGATAGGAACCCATAGGTGGGAAGGTTTTTGCTCACAGCAGGGATTACTTTTACATATGTTAACCAAATTATTGCATGTTGCAGTTTGGCCATGTTTAATATGAACATTCTTAATTGTAACACTAAAAATAACACAAAATACAGACAAGCATAATAGGTCCCCTTTAAACTGTGAGGTTCCATAAACTGTATGAATTGAACTATGAATATAAATTAATATAAATTGTGTAAACGTATTTTTCTGTGAAAAAAACATGTGATCTGTTTTGACCCTGTTCCTCAAAAACTCAAAACCAGAATTGTTAAAATCAAAATGACACCCAACCCACACGTACAGTACTTGATAGCCCTGACATGTGAATACAGTCCCACACTGGAAGGATGACACACACATGCTCACGTGTCAATTAAAAGATCCCAGATTCTATGTGATTGATCAGATGTCTTGGCAACATCAAGCTGCACCAGGCTACACTTTTAATGGCCACATGTTTGCTGACATTCCCACTTCCCTGTGTATATATGTGAGTCAATGTGTGTGTATGTTCTGCTTGTGCACATCCTCATTTTCTCAATTTCAACTTCCCCTCCCAGCTTAGTGAGCTACATCACCCACGACAGCTTTGATCTATGAGTTTGTTTGATCTTAGAACTTTGGATACTTCATAATTTATTGGTAAGTAAATCATATGAATGCAAGTAGATGGTAGTAGATGGAGAAGGCAGATGGTGTCTGATTCATTCATCAGTGGGAGTGACTCAGTCAATGATCATTATGTCAGCGAAGCCGTCACACGGAGGCTGCTCTGATCAAGACCAAACAGAGCTCCTTATTAGGGAGCAGGATTTGTTGGCTCCACACTGGGTGATGCAGTGAGTAGAGATGTTGTCCTTCAGCTGGAGGTCCTGGGTTCAAGTCTCTGTGTCAGCAATCACCAGCCTTATTGAAGTGTTGTTGAACAAGACACTGAATCTCAATCAGCAGCCAGAGAGCTGCTCTGTAGCCGGCTCTGACCTTTGGACTCTCAGTAAAAAAGAGGGAAGTGAAAAGAGAATTTCCTTTCAGGAATCACAAGTATCAAATTATACGGGTTTTCCTAGTTGAAAAAAGTCTTTGGTGATACCCAAGGACATCCTGTGCTAATTTGCAACATGAGGCATGAATTGGAATATATTATGGTAGCAAAATATTCATCAAGGGAAATTTTAAGTATTTTCTAGATATTTGTAATGCTGCTAACAATGAAACGTAAGACCACAGGCATCACTAATGTGAAAACTTTAGTCCTGTGTATCTACACAATGTGTTTTGCAATATGAAATTTGTTTAGTTTAGAAATTAGAAGTTTAGTTCATTTACTAATAATCAGGTACTTTTGACTTGCATATCAGTAAGCAAGACTAACAGTCTACAACCATGCTAGTAGCTCTGTGAGGCTGCACCTAAGTACAGCTGTGCTTTGAGTTTAATATGAGAGCACAAAGATGCAAAGGCGCTCACGTTTAGCAGGTATTGTTTACTATGTACTCCATCGTAGTTTAGGGTGTTGACATGCTGCTAACATTTGTTAATTAGCAGTACGCACAGACTTAACTCTCAGGCTGATGGGAATTAGTTTTTCAAACATTAGGTGGGATTAAAAAATAACAAAAACTAGGGCCGTGCCCAACTCAGAATTATCTGTTGAATCAGATTTGGCTGTTCTATACAACATTTAACTATTTGTTCCTTTTTTGCATATAGTTTAAAAGTGTGAACGGGTTCAGGGTGACAGTATTGTTCACATAATATAGTAAACAAGTTAGCCCTCCGAGCTAATGCATGCTAACTGCGCTAATGACGGCAACATTTTTTGCCAATACTATATAACAAACAAAAGCCAGAAACTGTATCATATGAAGTTGCTGTGAGCTGTAAAGTACCACCTCTAAGCAGAAGGCAGAAGATAACGTAATCTCAAAGCCTGACTTAGCACAGCCTCTCTTCTTCCAGGCAGCTGCCTCTGTCACACTCAGAGTCACCCTAGGTCTGGGTCCTCAGCTGCCTGTACTGGAAAGCAGTGTGAAAGCAAGGAGCGCTAACTCTGCCGCTACATCTGGAGAACAAAACCCACACATTGCACACTTACTGAAGAAAAAAAACAAAAAACAAACACTGCTCAACTTGAAGAATCTCTGTCGACTGGGGGGGTGTCCAACTGATAATTCTAATCTTTGACTTTTATGGGGCAGTCCTTTTAAAATTTTGACCAGGCAGTGGCCTTAGTGAGAAAGTGAAAGGATCACTTAAGTTAATGCAATTCATCCAGAGAGGAACATAAATCCCTGTACTAAATTTCATGGCAATCCATCCAATATGTGTTAAGATATTTCACTCAAGACCACAAATGTGAACCTCATGTTGATAACCTGAGTCATTAGGATATGTCATCTGGAAACCATGAATGTCGTGAATGCCATCAATTTTGTACCAGTCCTTGCAATTGGTGGTGAGTTATTTTTCAGGATAAATAAATATTCTATTAAAATTTTAAAATAAATAAATTCATAATGCCATCAGTCAAATTAATCTTTAAATTTGTTTATTTTTCATTTTGTCTCTTTCTTGGCAAATGAATTACACTCAAAATACTAGTGTAGGGAGGTGAAGAGAGGGTCTGTAACCATAACTGAACAAAAGTGTACAAGAAGAGATCGG
>JAPZEB010000007.1:30452445-30464142 GCA_029783705.1 Chaetodon striatus
CGCAAATGAGTTCACACCTTCATGGTCAGTGCACACTGTGCATTAAAATCATAACAGGCTTGTCATGAGAATGTAAATGACCTACTTTGTTTGAAACTTATCTCACAATGTGACTGATACGACAGCCCACATCTACAAACCAACTAATTGTAATAGAACATGAGAGCACACAAAATACACAAGTCAACACATAATTGTAACCTCCATTTATATCAGATTGTTTTAGGGAGGCACACTGCTAGCTTTACACCAAAACTGGTTTCTGTTTTACAGCATTCATGGAACATGAGCATGGAAGTTGCTTGCATATTTTCTTCATGCTTCATTGTAGGGCTACGATTCATCATGCATTCATTGAACACTCTGATATCTCTCTAAATTAATAGACACGTCTAACACACTGTGGCATGCAAAGAATGTGCAAGACTGCTTCTGTCATTCAGTATGTATGTATGTATGTATGTATGTATGTGTGCTGTTACTTGTTCGTAGTGCCTCATTTTTCATTTATGATATGTCATTTTAAGTTGTGTACTTTGAGAGCAAACAGAATTCAAAGCCATGTCATTAAAAGTTAAAAGTATACTTTTCTGACTTGTGTTTTGTTTTATGACATTATTTTGTTAAAGAGCATTCAAAGCCGTAAAATCTAACAGAGATCATTATTCATCTTTTAGGTTTTGTTCTTTGAGATGACCCTACATTTGAACCTTGGGTTCAGTCAGTGCAGTCCGTTTTATTCATGAAGCTCATTGTCTTTTCCACTCTGCATAAGTTTGCCGGCCAACATTGGTTAGCTCAGTTCGTCTAAGTTTGAACTTGCAATGTGAAAAATCTTTTTTCGATGGGCATTTCAGCCCTGATAGCTTCTGCTGTATCCATAAGCCTGCTGGCCTCTCCACCTCCCATTAAGCATAATGCAGGGTGGAAATGTCTCTCTTAACTCGCAGAGCACCTCTCAAATCCCTCAGAGACCAATAGCTGGAATGACAAATAGGAGGGCACGTCGGCATGGCATTTAAGGCTGCTAACGAGATAAAGCGCCCGAGCTTGGCACCTCTCACCCGCTCGCTACTCCTCCGCCCCGCTTACTGTCATCTGTGCGGCTAAAGAGCTTTAGCAGAGAGGCCCCTGAAGTGGGGGCCACGAGCCAGCTTGGCTTTATCCCTCCCTTACCCCCTCTTCCCAATCTCCCTCCTCTCCCCTTCCCTGCCTTGATTCCTCCCACCATCGGCACATAATTAAAAGTGCTGGGCTGGGTGCCCAAGTGGCTGAAGGCTATGAGTCACTCCCCAGGCCTGGAAGAATGAGGGATAAATCACCTGGGGGAGGAGGGCTGGAACTTCTCTCTCCCCTCACACCTGGGTTCATTCGGGGGGACCCTATTACCAGGCCCTCCAATTACCCTGTCCCGCCAGCCTGAATTTATTTGTACCGCTCCCCCACCACCATAAAATTATAACTTTGCGTAATAATTTTTTGCTCGATGCAGTCCAACCCAAGGTTAATAGCTGCCTAGCTGACTTTGAGGAGGCTGAAGGATGCTGCCGCTACGATGCCATTCTCCTCCTCCTCCTCACGCCCCCTCCTTTCATCCTCTTTTTCAGCCTGTAAAAGTAGTACAGGGAAGGGGAGTGGAAGTGCCTAGCAGGAGTTATTGTCCAGTGCAACCCCATTAACGGTCCCCCAAGGTGCTGTAAGTGTCTCTCTTATGGGAGAAACCGCCATTAATTGTCTGATCAAACCTTGAGACCCTCACTGTTTTACTGCATTGTAGGCCCTGAACTGCATTCAGTTGAGAGGGCCCTCATAGAATAGATTTCCATCTAATGAAAAGAACTCAGTAAGGAGGAGTTTCTATTAACTTCTTATGGATAAAAGTTTAGCTTGTTTGTTGAACTTGTGTGCTGTATAGTCTAGACAGCTGTTGATGTGTTTTCAAGTGCAGCCGAGACCTCAGCATTACACCAGGTCAAGGAAGCTTGTGAGTATTTCCATCGCCTTACGGCACATAGTAGTTCAGGTGTAACAGTTAACAAGTTCTTGGTATGCGTTCGTAAATGGTAAATGTTCTCTTAACACAAGCACCTGTACAAGACTTTGTTTGTGTAAAATACAGTCTAAAATTATATCAGGAACTGCCCGATCAAGAAACAAGAAAATGGAGTATGAGTTTTAGCAGGCATTCAATGCCTTATTTGACAATTTAAATAGAGTTGAAGTTGATAGCCATTCCCATTACAACCTTTTTTGGAATAACCCACATATAACATATATGCTGAGGTGCCTCATCAGCCCACACAAGAGCTGTCAATGTCAGCTTATTCAAAAATAGAATTCCTGGGTATCCCAAATAGTATTGGTGCTGCATACTTCAAGGTTTTAACATCAGTTATTCCGCTTGATTCAAAAGGGATGCATTAAAACTGGAAACAATGACTGTCCGCCCTTGCTATAATTTGCCCACAGCTTTACTAAATTATATTTAAAATTGCAAACCTCATACACAAAGAGCACATTAGAAATTCCCACGCATCTGCAGGATTTGATATTTGCTGGGTTGAAGGAAAAATCTATTTTAAAGTTCATCTTGAAGGAAAAGTTAAGCATTTTGGGAAATACATCTGGTTGCTTTCTTTCTTACAAATTAGATGAGAAGGTTCATAGTTTACTTTGGTATTTCAAGGGAAAAGTTAGAATTTGTCCCAATTCCTGGGACAAAATACACTGCAGGGGTCATAGGTATTTATCGGCTCTGGCTCCGACTGGCACTGATGGAAATACAACACCCAAGTGGATGCACTTTTTTTCCCCAGTTCCGGTGCAATGGAATGATGCACTACCACAGAGTGTTTCAAGAAGGACATAAGAAGTAACAAAAAGTAACCATAAAACCATAACATTTTCACTGGGCTCCATGCTGCTCTCTACTGTTTAGCATTCATTTCGATGTCTCACCATGGGATGCAACTCCCTGCGTATCCCATAGTGAGACATCTCACTAATGCTACTCTGAGAACCAGGGTTACGCAAGTAAGGTAAAGACTTTGAACGTGACACACCACAAAAAATAAAAAAAGAGAGAAAGGCATGCTCGTCTACTGCAGAGCCATATACAGGGCTCTAGTCTACTGGCAATGGAAGGGAGTCTGTTGCCTATTTTAGCTGGTTTTCTGGCTTTCTAAAAATCCCAGAAACGTCCCCTAAAATGAGAAATTTTAATTTTTACATTTCTGTTTTTATGCAGAGATTCAAGAGTTAAGGTATATGTTCATTAGTGAGCTTTAGAGGTGCTAGGCTCGTTGCCCCCTGGCTCCACCTCTGAACTTCACACACACAGACATGACAGTGGTATTGGTCTTCTTATCTTACTCTTGGATCTTCCAAAATGTTAAAACACGCAAAAAATAACACATTTTTGCAATATACCTTGCATTTCTGTTTCATGAGCATATCCTTTCATTCAGCTCATAAATAACTGGGCAAACAGCAATATTTCTACAGAAATTATAAAAGAAAAATTTTCAATTATAAAACACAAATGACATGTTTTAAATAGCAAGACGACACCTTACATTTACAAGTTTGAAACACAAATACATCTATCATGGACAATCGGGGACGCCATGTTCTCCTCTCCATCAATGGCTCTTTTTGCAAAATGTTTGCATAAGGTGCAGCTGAAGTTTTCTACAAGATCATTGTTGGTTGTCCCCCCTACAGCACAAGTTAACACCACAGTGAATACAACATTTGGGATTTTTGGTAGACATTTTTATTTTTTCTCTTGAACAATCCATTAGGACTGCAAACGAAGTCTCATTCTTGTAATACTGCAAGAAGGAAATGTTTTTTATATTGTTGCTGCCCTGCTCATGAACGTCATACTATACTTAACTGATAAGAAACACAATATGTAGATCAAAACTAGACCTGTGAAATTAGAGTATGTGTAGCTACAGCTAAATGATCATCTGCTCTCATGGAATGTCTTTTTTTAAAAAGTACACAATTAAAGCCTTTTCACAGAAAAGCTCTCTTGGATAATGCACCTCATCCCCAGCCCCTTTTAGCAGGTCCATTTGTCTTAAAAAAAAAAAAGAGGATGGAATGAGTTTTATCGATTTCCTTTTTGTAGTACCTTTTCCTCTGACTCCTCCGACATGTCATGAGCAGAACTCCCATGAATCCAACATGGCTTCTTAAAGTGTCTTAATCATCGCTTTAAAGGCCAAATCAAGATGAAAAGTCTTCAGCCGTGTGAAGTTGACGGGGGGGAAGAAAAGAACCAAAGAGATGCCTGCCTTGAAATTACGTTTACTGTCATATTAAAAAGAGGAACCTTCTTCTTTTCCGGGGAAATCAGAGGAGTGAGTGGAGCTTTGAACTGTGGCTGGTGTGTGTGTGGAGGGAGGTGCATGCAGTGTTTTAACTCTGGCTTCATCCTCAACACATCTCTCCTCTCTGTCTCTGCTTTTCTTGCAGATCCACATCATTGACTTTGATGATGAGAATAACATCATTAATAAGAATGTCCTTCTGCACCAAGCTGGGGAGATATGGCACATTGGCGCCAGTCCTGCAGATAAGGCTGTGCTTACCACCTGCTATAACAAAAGTGAGTCCTACTGTTTCCTTCTGTCTCTGGCTCCATTCACTGCCTCTTTATGCATCGTGTCTCTCTTATTTTCTTTCTTTCTGCTTTTCTGTCTTTGTCTTGTTTTTGCATATCTCCCTATTCTTTTCTCTTCTCATTTGTCTCTTCCATCTAAAGACCTCATGCAGTTTAGTTGAGAATCATAGCATAATTGGTCTTTAACAGGTGATCAATAACAGCCAGTCTGTCTTCACGGGTCTAACAGCAGCAACTGTGTTAGAAGTCATGTTCAGACTCGGATAGAATCAATACTAATGTGTGGACATGATGACCCACATGAGGGATAAGAGCAGCAGCCGCAAAGTCACTGGCAGGCAGGAGAAAAGCTTTGAAGGTCACATGCACATCATCTGTGCTTTTATGTAATATAATAATAATAATAGTACAGACGAAGGCAGTAAAACCTATTATAGCCAAAAGGAACGACTTTGCAATTTGGTTTAGTTGAGACATGTCATCCTTACATTCACATTTTGATACATGACATTCACTTTGACATTTTATACTTCAGCAGTGACCCAGTGGTTAGAACAAGGAGAAACAGCTTCAAGCACCGATGGTTGGATTAACAATCATGTTTTATAACCCCCATAACCCTCTCAGTTGACACATTTATAACTGATTCGTCCCAATGTCTGAACACATGATAGGATGCAACTGCATATCTTGGATGTATAATTATGACTAATCAATACTAGGCGTGGGACGAAAAAATTAATGTCATGATTACCCTAGCCTAAATTATTGTGATTAACAGGTTTATCTGGATTATAATTATTAAAATATGCACAAACCTTTTAAAATTTGTCAAGAAACAACTATTTCATCACTGGTACACACATCGCATCTTTTTTAGTGAACATCCTTTAGTTAAAAAAACAAAACAAAAACATTGAACAGTTAAGGCTGTACCTGACTAAATTTGGCTGTTCAAAACAAATACTCCGCTATTTGTTCCTTTCTTTGCATATAGAGTTTGAGAATTTGAACAAGGTTTAGTGTGATGTTCAGGGTGACATTTACATGATATAGTAAACATACCAAGTCAGCCCTTCGAGCTAATGTGGGCTAAATACACAAACAATGGATCAGAAATGTGCAACAGCATATTTTGCCGACATTAGATAACAAACAAAAGCCAGTGACTGTATCATATTAAGTTACTGTGAGCTGTAAATTCACCACTCTAAGCAGAAGGCAGGAGATAATGTTACCTCAGAGCCTGACTAGGCAAAACCTCTCTTCCTTGTGGCAGCTGCCTCTGCCTCACTAATACTTACATGGGTCTAGGTCTGCAGCTGCCTGTACCAGAGAGCAGCATGAAAGCAAGCAGTGCTCACGGACACTGAAATGTCTCCAGAAGTACACTGCACACTAACTGACAAAAACAAGACTGTTCGACTTGCAAGAGTCTTAGTTGACTGAGGGGTCTCTGATTGATGATTAGAATCTTCAACTTTCAGGGGGCAGCCCTACCATCAGTCAAACAATCTTAAAAATTCCGGCTTTGCAACTGTTTCAAATGGCATCATATCTTTCAATATGAAATATGCCAATGTTTGATTAAGATTTTTTGTATTTTTTGAGGTCACTGCATATGCAGACCGTTTTTACAGAGGCTCTTTGGGTGCTGCTGCACATGATATTCACAGTTATCCCGATAGAAGAGGTCTGCCACGATCAATTCATTGTGAGTGTTTTTTATTGCAGTCCGCGTTATAATCTTATATCCTCGCATCCCTAATCAGTACTTTTTGAGGCTGATACTGATGTCAATATGTAACAGTTCAAACAATCTGACAACTACATTGCCCATTTTTTTTTCACATAACTCCCAACATAACAAATATTTTTGTTAAAGCCCAAAAACATAGTTAAAAAAATTAAGCAGTACTCCGTAGCCTTAAATATATTAATAACTAGACAGGCAATGTCAAAGTTGCGAGAGTTCAACACTCACTAATCAGCTTGATCATGACAGTGTGACAGTGACCTGGCAACAGAAGCATACAACTCCACAGATGTCATCAGATTCAGATTTTAATAAATATGGACTGGTGCACAGAAGTCATCAACTTTTTCACATTGAGCCCTGAATACTTTAAACCAGTGACAAAAGCCCTGGCAGAAAGTTTTGTGTTCATGTGTTAACAAGTTAACACACTAACACTGTTAACTTTTCAGGACCTTTAAGGATTCATTTAATTTGAATATTAAAAAATTGTAACCAAGATTTGTATCTCGTGAAACAACAGTTTTTTTTTAGACATCTTAAGTGTTTTTCACCATAGTTTCTTATAATGCTTCACCTGACATGTAGATACCCATGTATCTGTGATGAGATGAGATGAGAAATCAGCATAAAATATTTGTCATTCCATTTTATCAGTGGCACTCTAATGAAGATTATGATTTTATTTTATTTGTAATATCCTGCCTATTAGCCAAATCTTAGTCTTAAATACATATACAGTACACTCTAGGCTAAAGGTGCCTAGAATGGCTTCATGCCACTTTCGCTATGTTTGTGTAAGAGATCTTGACGGTGACGACATTTTTGCCAGTGTCTGAGTCACACAGGAGCAGAGTGCACCGGCACCCTTTAGGGGTAGATACTTCTGGGACAGGATGTAGTCACCGTCTCTGTGCCCTCCCCTTCCCTACAACCCTCCACCACTCCCTTCCCTTGCTTCCTCACTTTTCCCCCTCTGTCTCTCGCTCTCTGTCAGCTGAGTTCTACATGCTTGAGTTCACAGGATGACAGCCACTCTGGACCGGGCTGAGGCTCAGACAGCCCACTATGCACTGCTCCGCACACCACACACTAACACAAAAAAATATGTACGTATAAACACACATACACAAGTGCGTTCCTATAGCGCTTCCATACCGCCTCCCACCGGCACTCTAATATGTGAGCAAGAAAAGGCTTTTGTTTAAGATGATTGCTTGCCCACTTACTCCAAGTGCAAGGTTGTCTAAAACCACTCAAGAGCCTGTGGACTCGCACCACGCTGCTTTTTAATTTGACAAATAGGCCTAACGCCAGTGTTTCATAGCCCAACGCCTGCCCACACACTGTCAATATCTACACCAAAAAGAAATTAGGCTCTTTTGCTCTCTGTTTTTTCCTCTCCCTCTCTTTCCTCTCTCTCTCTCTCTCACTCCCTCTCTCTCCTCTCTCTCCCTCTCTCTCTGTGATTGGTTATGCCCTCCAGCCTCAAACTTTTAGTCCAATTACTGTATCAATTCTACATTTACTCCACTGGTTCCAATTAGCAGCTCTGGCTCTGGTGTGGATGTGCCAAAATAACTCATTTGTGATGTGGATTTGGAGGAAAGTGTATCCACGTCACCGCATTAGCGCCTGTCCACCACACAAACACACACACACACACACACACACACACACTGTACTCTAACAATCTGTGAATGACTCTGTGTGTGCGTGTGTGTGTTTGTGTGTTGTACCCCTCCAGCCAGTGACAGCAGGGTGGTGTCCTGTGCGGCAGTATGGCGGATGCCCTCTGATTGGGAGACAGGAAGCCATGAGTCACCTGACGACTCCGCCCACAACCCCCAAACCCTGGAGCTGCTCTGTCACCTAGACGACAGCGCCCACAGCAACGCTGCCTGGTAGGTGTTGCTGGGGAATATCTGTACTCACAGCACAAGTCATGCAAGTGCAATTATTCTTTTGATCCACAGTTGTCTCCTGTATGTATTTATAGCATGGGATATGGTTAATATGTTTGTGCACTAACGGGTGCCTAATAATAAGGCTCAAATAAACTACAAACAGAAGTATGAGAGGCCTACTAGGGACTTCTCATAGTAAAGAAAGTTATAACATTCATGTGATAAAGTGATTAACATAAACACAACTTAATCATCATCGTTGACATTATTCATGTGATTATTATTGATAGCTTTCAAATCAAAGTGAAAATAAATGTTAAAGTAGAAATAGACAAGTTTTTTTGCTCTAACTTATGACGTAAATGTTGATTGCACAATGTAAAGGCTATAGAATAATAATACCATCGGTGCTTGGATTGGTTCCCTATAAGCTTCACTTTCACTTTACAGTTTTGTCTGCCACCGGGTATGATCTCTAACAAAAATGGAGGCTCGATTTATGACACGAAGGAAGAGCACATTTGGTGCAACCGAAAAAGGTTGCTCAATGGTTGACACGCAACCCCAATTTCCAAAGAGTATCAATGGAGAGTGGAACATTACATGAGGCTGGACTGACACAGAAGTAAACTCCAACTTGACAATTTAGCGGAGGCCTCTGTTTTTACCAGTGATGTTGCTCAGTAAATTACATTTTCATTTCATTATTCTCTTACAAGCAGAAGACTGCCTGCTTCCAAGTTAATGCAGACACATTTTTTTTAATAAAAAAGCTGTAGACTGCCTCACATACTTTTCTCTGCTTTTTCCTGTTTGTCAGACAATGGCCAGCATCAAGACCATTCAGCTTAACTGCCTGCTATGTTCTGTATTGCACTTCAGTAGAGCAAGGACACAAGTTAATGTTTTTTACACAGCATGCTGGAGTAAGAGACTAAAAACAACTTCACACTCGACACTGCGCTTTCTTGGCTTCTGGACAATACACTTGCCATGATGTAGTTGCACCCCTTAGAAATGCTAGAGTATATGCACCAACAGTTTACGGCCTCAATGAAGTCAAAGCCAGGGCTATTACAGGTAGCAGAAGTGTTTGTTTCAAAAGTTACATCACTGATGCATGATGTGTTTGAGTTAACTGCAATGTAACATCTCCGGTCTCTTTCTTCATCTGTTGTTGAATGTACTCTAGCGAGTAATGGAGAGCAAGCTGTACCCAGCTTGAGGGTTGGTGGTGTAACAGTTAATAGGGGTCCAACAGACTTCAGAACAACACCACACACATTGTGTACATAACACTATACTGATAAATATATCCCGTAGATCCCAAGAGCTCACACTCAACACTGTACCTCCTTGAGTCCTCAGCAATATACCCGCTGCGCGTGAAGTTGATCAGTTGAACAGTTGTCAAAAAATTGAATGGACAGACAGACAGAGGCCCTTTTTACACAGAGATCACTCTATAATGCTGCTATGAAGTCCCTTATTAATGCCTCCTTTGCATTTTTACACAGTGCCAAACTACGGTGACATCAGTCCACTTTAGTGTGTGATTTTAAATAGCATCCCAGCATCATACAGTCAAAGGAGGCGTGGCAGTAGAGACTGAACACAACAGCGTCAGCCTCTAGTGTGACACATGACATACGCATCAGCAGCACTTTCTAAACAATAGCACTAGCATAACATGGCAATAACAATCATTTATTATCCATTATATGGCAGTTGATCCAGTCCTCTGCTCAGAGGTAAGGAGCTCCCAGACTCATTGACAGACATTTTCAGCCACTGTTTTTCTTCTTTAAGTGAGCCACTAACTGATACAAGCTGCTTTTTAAATCTTCCGCCGTGGGTCACACACAAAACACATCATCAAAACATCACACCCATCCTGTCCATGGCTCTGTCCTGCCGACTTACCCGTTTATACGGACTTCAATTCAGCACTGTTATTACCTCCCATTGTATATAGTGTATATATTTTGGATTTGCACCTTGTTGTAATTTGAGACTTGTTAATTTGCACTCTTTGTATTTGCACTCTTCCCACTTTATATTACATTTGCTGCACAGTAATTTCCCATGGGATGAATAAAGTTTTATCTTATTTTATCTTGATCACTTAAGAATCAGACTGTGACACCAAGAATCAGATTCGAATCGTGAGATTTCCAAAGATTTCTTTCCCTACTATCCATTAAAATTCCTTCTTTGTTACATTCCTAGATTGGAGTTGCATTAGGGAAGGACTTTCTTGATGGCCAGTACAGAGGGATTGATTATAGGGACCAAAAACTGTTTCCATATACAGTGTAGGAAAAATGTGAACCTATCCTTTAAACCCATTATGCGGTTTCAAGTTTTCTGAGTGTGATACTCAAGTTATACATCACATAGAGCCAATTGTGGTGTTTAATACAACATGTTATACCATATTTTAGTCAGCGGTTTTCTGAAAAGCCTTGCCAGACACTTTTCTGTTTTAATTTATCCACCTCAAACAAAGAAACAAACAACTTACAGGCAGTTTTAGGGAGGATTTTCCTCAAATCATCAACTACATGGGAGCCATTTAGAAACTACTGTGAGCAGTGGAAACATACTCAGGGACAGATGGACATGTCCTACTGAAACTGAAATAGCCTACACTCTCACCATTAGACTCCTCTCCTCTTTGTCTTATCTCCCTCTCTTTCCCTGTATCTCTCCTCCATATGAGTGTTTTTATTTTTTTGGCTCAGACTATTGACTGGCCCACATCTCAGATTGTAGTCTCGGCCCGATCCTTTTGTCTTACAGTCGGAGCTCCTGTGCACAATGCCTCGCCATAACTCACGCCTATGAGAATGAAAATCAATGGTCATTCCCCTTTTTAGTCCGCTGTTCATCGGCTGCCTCATGATTGCTATCATTTTTAGAGGCGCCAATCAGTTAGCGCGATGCATTCTGTAGCAGGTGTCTGCGAGGGAGAGATAAAGATGGAGAGGGAGTGAGGAAGATGGAGAGAGAAAGATGGAGAGAAGCTCACAAAAAGAGCACAAAGGAGAAGAAGAGAGATTGCATTTGTGCAACTTAGTGCTTGTTTTGTGTTTGTATGTATGAAAAGAGGAGGGTTTTGTATGTGCAGGGCTGCACTGATTTATGTGTATTGTATATATGTGCTGGGTGTGTATGTGTGTTTGTGTGTTTATGTGTGTGTTTGTGTCAGAGGGCAGGTCAAGCAAGGCTTGCTGGGTAAAGATTGATGGCTGTGGGCTCCTCCATCTTAACACCCTGAGAGCTGTAACCCTCACAAGGGCACCACACTGAGTGTGTGTGTGTGTGTGTGTGTGGGTGTGTGTGTGTGTGTGTATGTGTGTGTGTGTGTGTGTGTGTGTGTGTGTGTGTGTGTGAGAGAG
>JAPZEB010000007.1:30480293-30495293 GCA_029783705.1 Chaetodon striatus
TGTGTGTGTGTGTGTTTGTGTGTGTGTGTGTGTGTGTGTGTGTGTGTGTGTGTGTGTGTGTGTGTGTGTGTGTGTGTCTGCATGTGCATGGCTCATCAATTAGAATCGCTGGTGGAATTGAGTGAGAACATCTCCGCCGGCTCACAGCACACCCACACACCTTGTCCTGCACATCTGCTCACAAACACACTCACACACACATAAACACATACGCACACACACTCTCTCTCTTCCGGAGTCTAGAGAAAGCATAAATGCATGGCGATTTGACAGATAGCTTTGCATTAGTGCCGCTTGCGTCCTAAATGAATGCGTCCCCTAGTGTTGTGTGTACTGTCTTGTTAGGGCCCCTAATTTGGTTAGTGCTTTAATAAAGCTGGGAACCTGGGACGCACGAAGCTCAGGCTTTGCTGTTGCACCACTAGGGTAGCCGCAGAGAGGGAGAGTCCTACAGGCCCCTCACTGATCATAGAGTTTACAGAGCTTCTGATCTGTCAAGAGGAAGTCAGGCAACTTCATCAGTTCTTTGGAGAATTCAGGGACAGTCAGCAAATTTGGCAAATGAGTCACTTTTTGAAAAGATACCAGAGTGTGTTGAACAGGTTGTTTTATTCCTGTGTCAACAGTTTTGTGTATCGATATATCAAATTCTCTGTTTTCTCGGGTACAGTTTTTTCAACTCATACTGCTCAACCAACTCACCACGCCCCTTATATAAAACGCATGAGCTTGTTAGCGCGTGGTTATGGTATCATGGAACAGAGACTGAAATTGCATGAAGTGGAGCGAGAAGTAGAGCGAAGCAAGTGAAAGAGACATTTTCTTCATTGGGTTTGTAAATTCAAGAACGGAGAACCCAGCTTAATGTAAGTGACTGTAGCATGTGTATGTTTAATCACAGGTGCGGTTCAGGTCATGGGATTTTAATTAACGGGTATGGGCGGGTGCAGGTTTTCAAAAATGGACCCGTGCAGGACTCTGGCCACTGTGACATCACCCACTGGTTTATAGATTCACATTTTGAAGCCTTGAGTTTGGCATTTTGGCCATCACCACCTTGGATTTTTGGAGCCAGAAGTTACTATATTTGGAAGAGGGTGGAGTGACAGGTGGATCTGACTCGTAGACTGTGGCGACACCTCACAGACAGCCTGTCACTCAGGCGACAACACCCTTATTTATGTATAATTTTAAGCCCTAATAAAATGTAAGTAGATGAGTTATATAAAAATTCAACCCTTGTCATGAACATCGTGAAAGTTGAAATTAGCTTTGGAGACCAAAACCGTTCTTGCTACCAGGCTGTAAACATGTTGGGCATTTTAACATGAGGGTCTATGGGGATTGACTCGCTCTTGGAGCCAGACTCAAGGAACTGTTGGCTTTATTTTTCAGCCTCTGAGCTTGCCCTTCGGGTAGTAGGTGTGTGTTGGATGTTAGTTGGCAACAGCAGTGGTTACACTTTAAAAAGTGCATAGTTGATGTTTAAGTTATCAATTTCTCCCCTTTCCCCTACTTTCTGGTTTACAGTACCAATGCTCACTAAGTCATGCCTACAATCATCCCTAAAGAATTCATACCCACATATTCTATTTCACTCAGAGAGATGTGACACATGCAACACCTGATCGAGTTCCATTCACTAATGAAGGCCATGGGATACAGTCACAAACCCCAGAAAAACTCTGACTTTAGACTACATAAACATAGCAACACCTGTGGGAATTACCGAAATGTTAATCTTACCATAAGAGCAGAAGAAGCAGCATCAGCAACATTCTTTATTACTTTTCTCATCAAAACTTTCCACCATTGTTGTCGTCAGTTTGAAAGAGTCTTCAGATGACCTTACTTCATACTCTGATGTACTCACCACACTGTTCATCTGTTTAATCACATTATGTGATGCTTTAAGAAGACGTATGCTTGAAACAAAGTTGTCTGACCATTGTTTATAGCTGCTCTGTTGCATTTGGGTTGTAAAGCCTGCCATAACAGAGAGGGGTGAATCATGATAATTGTTTATAAGGCGTTCATAGTAGCACTTGGTTTTACACATTAAAATACTAGAATTAGACGTGTAAAGAATGAAAAAGAGAGCTTGAGAGAGAAGTTAGTACCCTGCTTACTTTCTCACCTCTGCAGGCCAATGGTTGTGTGAAGTGGGCACACTTCTCAGCTTGTCAGTTCTGTAGAGTTGCAGAAATTGTCACACGTAGTTTCCCCCAATGCTGACGTCCAAAAGGTGTGGGGGTCAGGGCTTTAAGACTCTGTTCGACTATCTAACAAATAGTTTGATGGGG
Organism: Chaetodon striatus; assembly: GCA_029783705.1. NCBI lineage: Eukaryota > Metazoa > Chordata > Actinopteri > Chaetodontiformes > Chaetodontidae > Chaetodon > Chaetodon striatus. The sequence goes on from JAPZEB010000007.1 coordinate 30,482,597, forward strand.
TCACATTAACACCTTTATCTCTAACTTCTGTAGACTAACGATTTGAGGGAATGCATGATACGTAGGAAGAGCCATTGTGGTGATGATTGGTATGCTCAGACACCCATAACCTGACATAAAAAATGGAAAAAAAGGAGAAGGCACTCTGATTTAATCATGAAAATTCGTGGAAAAGTCATGGAATTTTACATCAAGGCCACAGTGGAAACCCAGCTTCTCTCCTTGTCCGATTCTATCTGTCCCCCTTCTTCTGCCACCTTTCTTCAGCTCCTTTCTTTTCACTCCTTTCCTTTATTTTTCCTTTATTTTCTTCTTTTTTTACCCTCTTTGTTCTCCTTCCTTTTATCCTATCTGCTTTTCTTTCTCAGTCTTCCTCCCTCCCTCCCTCCCTGCTGCTCTGTCGGCCTGTCTCTCTCTCCCTCGCTCTCCCTCTGTCCTCTCTAGCTGAAATAATGAGAGTGTGCCAGGGAGCTGTGCGGTGACGGGGCGATCGATGATCCCTGCTCCAACAGGCAGAGACGGGAGAGAGAGAGAGGGAGAGAGAGAGAGAGGGAGAGGGAGAGAAATGGTAGAAGGAGAAAGATGAGGATAAAAACCCGCAGCTAGTCAGAGAGCTGAGGAAAATGGAGCAGTGTGATGCTGCTTTTTAGAATTGTTAGATGCATCATAGTTTAAGGGAAAGATAATCATTTTCAAGGCCAGCCTGCTGAATTAATTGGATTCCATTTTTTAAAGTAGCCTGATGAAGTGATATGCTTTATAATTCAAAGTCCTTGAAGTGTTTTGACTTTGATTAATTCCACCTTCATTGTTGCCCTGTGAAATATACGAAGCAGGTTTGATAAATATCCAATGACAAGCATGTCGTCTTGTTTGAAAAGCCTTAAATGTTGCAATTTAACCTGACTGCCTTTCAGCTAAACTGCTCTAATTTTTGGATCCAGTGACATTTTGTCAGTTAAATGTTTTTCTGTTGAAACACCAGAGAAATTACAATAAATTTGAATGATTTTTCAACCAGCCTAAACAGGCTACTTTGATTCAGCTTTCAACACTCATCAGTCTGAAATCCTCCAAGGGCTCATCTTTGGCTTGACAGTTGATCCATAAGTTACTGAGCGATCTAGTGTATAGATCCCTGCTATGGGACCAAGGAGAACCCAGGGTCAGTAGGTCTGCTGACTGAGCAGCAGGTTACAGAGGAGATAGGTGCATGTTGTTGCCTCCCATCACCCACACTGGAGGGTTCTCGCTGTATAGGTCCTGTCTTGCTGCCAGGCATTGGAGTGAGAACAGAACATGCTAATCCATGTGTTGGAGCGCCCTGCAGGCATAGAGAGAGAGGCTCTACTTTGTTATTTAAGCTACAGGTGCAGAGCAGATTCAAAGAAAATATTAACACTAATGGTGAAAGTAATATCACTCTGAAAAAGTTCATTTTTGTAAAACATGGAATTTGAGTTTGATGTTACTTTATTATTGTTTGACAACAAATAAGAATCTGATAGTAATAATTTGTTGCAAACAGTTGCCAATTTACTTAACCAGCAGAGACGGAGCAACATTAGCATTCATTAGAAAATGCTTATCTGTCCATCTTTCAGCTATGTTTTACTCTCCACCAACTCTTGAGGAAGATATATAGCTGCTAAATACTCCGCTGTGTTTACCTAGCCTGGTTCCAAAACCTCTCAGTTGCCGCTCACATCTCAGACAATTGATGTATAAAGATAACTGGATGCAGTGTTTGAGTAGGGGCCCTGTTCATTCCTATTAAAGTTGCTCAGTGACGCATGAAGCCAAAAAAGTATAAAATAAAATATAAAATTTCCTGGATCGTTCATATTGTTGGGCCCATAGAGCAAATGCACTACAGACCCTGGTCAGGCCACGGGGCTAACTTCCTGTTAAGCATTTTGCTAACTTGAATGGGGATAAAACAGTTTGATTGCGCAGCTCTTCCTGAGGGCCTGTCTCAGACTAGTTCAACAGCTCTGTTTCCACTTGGAGAAAAAGAACCAAAACTTTAAGACATAATTAAGAAAAAAAAAGAAAAGAAAAAAGTTAGGTAACTGATCCTAGCAGCAGCAACTGAAAAAGAGGAGGGGGGTGATAGAATAATCACCCACCACTGACTCGTTAGGGGAAAACAAAACACAAAAATTCCCACTCCCAAAAAGAAATGGGCTAACATGACCACCTTCTCACTTACTTGGACCTTTGTATACCTTTTGGAACATAGGTCATTGATTAATAGTTTCCACCTTTGTCTCACTTGTGCCATCCTCCTATCCTCTTCAGCTGAAACATGAACACAGTGTCAGACTAAATTAATACAATTTAAATATCAGGCCAATGTTTACCAGCTTGTAGCTAACCTGGGCAGGTAGTATACAGTAGGTTTTTTTCTGAAACCACTGTCTGTCAGTGGAAAAGGGTTGATGGGAGCAGAATTAGCAGCAAAACAATGGACTAAAAGATGACTAAAAGCTCTGTAGAGAAAACTGCAAAGTTGGATAACAATTCTCTGTGAGTTTCTCTTTTCAAGCAACCCCTTTCACACTGCACACAGTAATTCGATCAATTGTTAATATAAGATACATTGATTAGTGCAGCTTTAAATGAGTATTGAGTCTTAAAACTAAAACTGAATCAGACCAAAATTACATCTTGAGGGAGACATTTATTGCAAAGTAGGTAGAAGTTATGTCAGTAAGAGTGTATATATTTCAGCATGGTGTAAATCTGCAGGCAGTTGGTGTGCCAGTAATGCCCAAAATATTACTACAGAGTCATATTGAACGATTGTAGTCTTGAGTGTGGCCTGCAGAGAAAATGACTTCTAATAACGCCTTATTATGCTGATTGAGTGCACCGTACTGGCTGAACCTGTCACAGATATTTGGATGAAATTCACGTCCCTGCTCAGAAATGGTAATGAAGGTGTTGCCGTCCTCTGCAGGTCTCCAGCACCGCCACCTTGGAGGGCAAAGGTCAGCTAAAGTTCACCTCGGGCAAGTGGAGCCCCCACCACAATTGCAGCCAGCTTGCCACAGCGAATGACACGGCCATACGAGGCTGGGACCTTCGCACCATGAGGTGAGAGCTGCTTCCTGGGGCTGGTTTGAAAAACAATTTTTCAATACAATTTGCAAACACAGTTTTACTTTTTTTTAATTTTAAATCTGAACCATTTCTCCAAATCCCAATACTGATACTTTAAATGGTCATATGCCTTTTTTTTTTAACTTTATAAAGTCCTCTCCTCCTGTGTCACTGTATTGATATTTTTTTGTTTGTGGAAATTTGAGGAAGTACAGATACTTGAGCCGATAAAACCACATATGCTCAATAATTCTATGGCTGACAATAAGCCAGTGCCGGGAACAAGACTTTAAAAGCAATGCTTTGGTGGCACTGAGGATGGAAATTTTAAAAGGAGTAACATGAGGCTTGTTTTCTGTAAGCTTTGCCACTCAGTATTAAGGCACTTTTCTTACATGGCAAATTTCCACATGCACCTGACTTAAAACCAGTCGGATGTTTTCCAACAGGCTGCATTTAAATCTGACAGGAGTGAGTCATGTAAGAGTCATGTAAGTTAAACTCTCAGAGCTTAATAATTTCAGCGTGTGTTTACATGTAATTACAAGATATTCCAGTGCTGCACACAGAAATATGCATTTAATTTGACTCATCATGCTGAATTAAAGTATTGCAATGTGTTTTGCCGAGTTCCCTCCAATCCACATTATTACTGCACATGTATTGCATATGCATAAGAAAAACCTAATATATCCAGCCACTAAAAACCTCCATCATTCATTCAATATATTTGCACTTTCAGTACTGAATGACATCGAGTTGAATTGAGTGCTTTTTGGTACTGACCAAAATGTTTTGTTTATTTCTTATTCATTAATGAAAAGCTATATTTACATTATGTCAACAACACTGTTGGACCATATTCAAGCATTAACCGATGAATTAAATGTTAGTGTTATGAGGGGCTGATGCACATGTTGCATTATGATCTCTATGTAAGATTTTCTCATCAAAACAATTTCAAGCTTCTAACACATACACGTACTCAGTGTCCGACTGATCTGCTCCCACTATTGGGTTTTCTGTCTTTGTTGTGATAGTTTAATACAGCCTGAGATAGACAGTAGCTAAAAGAGCGGCAGTGACATCACCAGTGCCTGTCTGAAAAGCTGACGTATTTTCAATGAGAAACGCTAGGAGAAGCTGCACGAAAAAGCTGGAGCTCTCTGAAAAAAGATGCTAGGTGTGGAACTTTTTCTCCTGGCAGCCGCATGTGGCCGCATTCGTTCTCTCCACTTGGGGAACAATTGGAAAAAAATGCCATCCATCAAAAAAAAAACCTATGTGGACACAGGACCTTAGGTTTACTGCCTTAGTTTTAGGCAACAAAAGCACATAGTTGGGTTTAGAAAAACATCATGGCTTGGCTTAAAAAAGGTAGGTTTGTTACTAACGTAATGTAACATCACATCACTTATGTGACGTTACATTTTGGTAGCAAATTATGTTGCTATCAAAATAACTCGATTGACTTTTGTTCATACATCGGGCACGAACAGCAGTTGCTCAATGAAAGTCCGAGTTTGTTTCCTGTAGGAACTTTTTTTTTTCTATCAAACTGGACCCGCCGATCATATCACCGTACAGAGGGAAGCATGCATCTTCTGCTTAGGCCCCCAGGAAATCGGCTCAACCTTGAGCCAACTTTTCCCAGTGGCCTCTTGCAGTATTGCAGCAAAAAAAATCCATTTTCCCCATTATAAAAGAGACATTTGTAAGACTCTTGACAGGACACTGCAAACTAGGTCAATTATGACCCTTTCTGTCAAATTTTTCGATCAATGGAGGTTGTATATTTGTAAAACTATCCTCAAGCCAAGAAAAAATTTAAAACGTGACATTATCATAATGTAAGGTCTATGAGCTGGGCAGGACCAGCAGGAGGAACACTACTGCACATATTCGATGGGTGGCACACCACGGAAGTAAACCTGGACGATGGAAACTTTATTGGCGTATGCACCAAGAGAGGAACTCCACTGGAATGAATAGGCATCATCTTGGCATCCAGTATAGAGCCCAGTATTATAAATCTATGCTACTGCTATGCCGATAATGTGAACACTCTCTCATCCACGAGAATACAAACTGACACTTTAACTGAAAAACATTTAATCAATATACTGTTGATACCTGACATTCATAAAAACCTATAGCTTGTATCATTAGTTTGAATGTTGTTTGAAAATTATATTGTATTTAATTAAGGTACAGCCATTTTATAGCTGCAGTGTGTAAAGGCAAAATTAAACACTCGTGCATTTGGCTCATATTGTTAAATAGAAAAAAAAATGTTGAAAAGAATCTTTTCTGAATTTTTCTATTCTTTAGTGTAAGATAAAGCCCTGACCATGACCCACAGTAGATCTTTATTTATCACATTTACTTCTCTTAAGAATAACACTACTATAACACTGCAGTTTTGTTTGGATGTACTTTTCAGAATATAAGCGGCAAAATTCAAGGCAGGGTGAAAAAAAAAGAACAAAGCTGCACATTGCTACGGCTTTGATCCAAATTCTGAGTTCTGTTTTTGTCCAGAAAAATATGTGAAATGTGCATTCAGGAGTGTGTGTCTGTCTGGCATGATGTTCTCTGTGGAAACGCTGGGACTGACTGGCAGAGGGAATCTCTGTGAATTTCCTCTTGTCTTTTTATGACACATTTTGTTTGCCTGTAGTTGTTCATGAATCTAATGAAGTGTAAGCTTCTCCACAGCTCATGATAAAGTGCGAGGCGACGGAACACTAATGTTTCTGCTTGACATGGAGCATGTGTACTACCACACATTAACCTTGTAACTGCAGGTTATCAGCGATCCACCTTACAACCTCTAGCTGCGTGTGCGTGCATGCGATGTATTGTGTGTGTGCTTTGTTTGTGTCTGCTGTGTTTCTGAGGTATGTGATGAGTGAGGTCAGCTGGCGTGTACGTGTGGGCTCTGCTAGAGGAATAATAATCACCTCGCTATCCATTGCAATGATAACGGCAACACGGCAAAGAGATTGAGAGGTGTGTCGGGTGAAGGAGAGAGAAGGGGGGAGAGAGAATATATTTACAAGATGTGTATCACAGACCCAGATAAGATAGTTGAATCATTGATATCGCTCTCCGTCAGCCCCATAACAAATTATAGAGTTCCTGCACGCTGCATTTTGGCCGTTCTCCTCCCGCTGTGCTATTTTGAAAGATGCAACAGTGCTGATTTGGCCGTCGGCACAAAGGGAAGGAGGGGGCGGCAGCACAGGGCTTGTTAGCAGAGACCACAGTCTCATCTTTGATATCACAGTGCACTGAAAGATACCTTTGTGCATTATTTTATACAAATTTCCCTAAAATTAAACTGCTATCCTTGAAAAGTTTGAGATCTCAAATTTCAAATAAAGTTTAGTGGGTTTTAACCACTTTTTTGAAATGACTAGTCCATTAATGAGTCACTGCTAGTTACAGGGTAGATAGCTTTTGATTTAGCTTAGCCAAACAAAAATGGAAATGTGTGTTTTATTGTTTTTATGATTCTATGTACAGCACTTTGGAGACATTTTTGTTGTTTAAATGTGCTATACAAATAAAGTGGATTGGATTGGATTGGATTGAAAAAAAAGAAACAAGAAAAAACAGAAAGATATTTAGGTATGATCAAGTAGATTTTACTTTCATATGGACATTCATCTTTACATAAGGAATAATGTATAGAAAAACAGAACTGATATCAATGCATATTAGTGGTTGTCTTTTTAAAGATCACTGGACGTATTAGTCTGTCTTTTTAGTTACAGTAAAAAAAGTCAATAGATACCAATAATCATCTTTATTAATTTACCATTGTTAAAAAAAAATAAGTGTACAAAGTGCTTTACAGATATAAAAAGCACATAAGGACAAAAATATTAAAACTGATACGAGCATGTCAAATACATGAGAAAGATATACACAAGTAAAATATGTGGAGCTGAAAGAGTGAGAAAAATAATCTATTGGGTGATAGACAGAAAAATAATCTGTATCAATTTTGATAATTTTGTTTTGCTTGTTTTTTGGAGGCTAGCCGCTTTTCTTTGTTTTCTGTTAAAATAAACAGATCCTATTTGGATTTTGGATTGCTGGTCAGACAAAATGAGCAATTTTAACGTCTACCTGCATTATGGGAAGTTTTGATATTTTTGATAGTTAATAGTTAAAACTATTGTTTCATTAAGAGAGCAAACAACTGTAAGATTACCTGAAAGACCGAAAAAGTAATAAGATGTAAAAAGCAAAATTTAAAAACAGAGCCAACTTATTAATAGCTTCAGGTGATTGTTGATAATAGGTCTGTGTCTTTTTTTGTCATTTATCCATTGGAGCAATTAACGGAATCAATCTCTGTCCCATTTTTGACTGCTTCAATCAATCCAAGTTTTTATTTAGGCCCTGTTTACACATATCCAGATATTTTTGAAAGTGGATGTTTTCCCCTTCCCTATTAAAAAAAAAAAAAAAAACAATTCCTTGTGTTAGCTGTCTTCCACAGTCTCCCCTCATCACATCTTCAGTAAAGTGTACTGGATATTACCTTTTTCTATTGATAATCTCATCACTGTTGGGTTCCCCTCAATATGATGAAGGAGCTAACACAAAGATTTGAGTGATGCTCTGAATATGTGAGAGTCAAACTTTTACTCCTCATCCACGACAATCCCGTTCTCAGAACTTTTGTTCCACCATCTGCTGGTTTGACAGAGTCTGATCCATTTTTGGCGGACTTGAAACCGCAGATGCTGAGGTGGCCCCAATAACACTGGGTGCAGCAGACAGCTCCAGTCGTCAATGAAGGTGTGCCTGCAATACCAAGTGTAAGTGGCAAGTAGTTGTACGTCCAAGCACTGCTAACAAAACGTACACAAACCGGTAGGTTAGTCTACCGTTATTGTTCCTGGTGCATGCTCTTTACACAAAGCAGTAATTAACATGTGCAAACTGAGGAGCTGATATCATTGTTTCCTAAACATTGTGTTCTACACGTTCACACAGATACAAAATAAAGTTTTGAAAAATCTCCACCTCAGAAATTTCCAAAAATGCACATTTTAGGAGACTGGAAACTCCATTTGTGTGACAAGAGGCCAAAACTATTGGAAAATATCTGTTTTGAAAAAATAACTGTATAGGTGTAGACGGGGCCTGAGACAGACTGTCAGCAACCAAGGGCATGGTGTGTTTGTGCGTGTGTGTGTGTTCATGGGTGCACATCCATGCACAAGTGTGAAGTGGTTGCGAGTGGAAAGCTTGCAAGTGTGAATGAGCGTTGAGTCACGTTTGTCTGTGTGTGTGTGCGTGTGTGTGTGTGTGAGGGTGTGTGTGTGTGTGTTTCTGTCTGTTTGAGTAAGTGACTTGCATGTGACAAGCGACTGTGTGCTCGCCTGTGTTTGCTCTTTGCTATGTGTACCTTTCTGCTTTTGTGTGCGTGCGGTGTTGTGTGCTCATGCCTCTACATAAATGTGGCCTGTGTGTGTGTGTGTGTGTGTGGGTATGGTTTTGTGTGTGTGTGTGTCCAGTTGGTGTGGCAGCTGTGTGATGGCAGCCTCTCAGCACGCTCCACTGCCTCCTCAGACGACCTCTGAGGTGTCCCCTCACACCCACACACACACACAAACGCACACTCTTGTCTCTCTTCTTCCACCCCACATTCCCAGGGCTCGTCACCATGGATGTATTATTAGAGCTGGATACGGCGCCGCCACTCAGCCTTGCTTCCAATCTTTCCCAAAGGCCACTCTAAGTATTCCAACGAAAAATCTCCTGCGGCCCAAAAGCATTTTCCCATTGACCACCATTGTATAAGAGACATCTGTAAAACTGTTAACAGGACACCTCCGATTTTAAACATGGTCAGTTATCACTCTTTGCGTTGTGTATTTTAAGCCATGTGGGTTCAATCTTTGTTAAACTTTTATGATAGCCAGAAAAGTCATTGTTTTTCTTGAATGACGTCACCACCAGAGGTTGCTTTTTTTGTTGATATCATTTTGATCGATCATTGATGATTGATTAAAATTCTGTCATAAATTATTATTACCCGTCATTTTATTTTCATTTTTTTAAGTAATGCAAAGACATATGAAAAGCATTTAATTTTCATCCATTTATTTTCATTTTTTAAATAATTAATATACAGAACAAGCTTATATATTATGCATTTATAGTGTGTAGTGCTGTTTGTTTGCAACTTGTTTGGTTGGTAACCAATGCTCCTACAGTGACAACTTAACATCCATTAGTCAACTATTACTATAAAATAAAGGGATATTTTGCCACCTTTCCATCTTTACTAGTTAACAATTAGCAGCTACATGCATCCATTCTCTAACCGTTTATCCCCTTGAGGGTTGCAGGGGGGCTGGAGCCTATCTCAGCTGACATTGGGCGAGAGGCAGGTACACCCTGGACAGGTCGCCAGACTATCGCAGGGCTGACATATAGACTGACAACCTGTCTCAAACACCTGCAGCAATTTAGAGTCACCAATTAACCTATCCCCAATCTGCATGTGTTTGGACTGTGGGAGAACATGCAAACTCTGCACTCCCGCATCTGGGATCAAACCAGTAAGCCTCTTGCTGTGAGGCGACAGTGCTAACCACCACACTGCCGTGCCGCCCAATTAGCAGCTACAGATCAAGAAAATATATGTAATTTATTGTGCTTTCCAAGGACTGGCAGCTTTTAAGGTGGACTGATTTCTTGCAGGGCGGCACGGTGGTGTGGTGGTTAGCACTGTCGCCTCACAGCAAGAGGGTTCCTGGTTCAATCCTGGGTGCGGGAGCCCATCTGTGCAGAGTTTGCATGTTCTCCCCGTGTCAACGTGGGTTCTCTCCGGCTTCCTCCCACGGTCCAAAGACATACAGATTGGGGATAGGTTAATTGGTGACTCTAAATTTCCCGTAGGTGTGAATGTGAGTGTGAATGGTTGTCTGTCTCTACATGTTAGCCCTGCGATAGTCTGGCGACCTGTCCAAGGTGTACCCTGCCTCTCGCCCAATGTCAGCTGGAATAGGCTCCAGCCCCCCTGCGACCCTCAAGAGGATAAGCAGTTAGAAAATGGATGGATGGATGGATGATTTCTTGCATGTTACCCAGTGCATGAGTTTACATCATTCCTTCAGCACATGTCAATATAAAAACTTTGACCGTTCAACTTGTTTTTAATGTCTCTTCTGCATGACATATGCTGTAGTGATGATTGGATCTTCAAGTGCTTTAAATAATGTTTATGAATTTCAACTGGGTTGTGTGACCTGGGAATATGTTTCCTCACTTGGAGAAAAAAGGTGGCAGAGCATCATTCTGGTGTGCTTCACAGCATTACACCCGTGCTTACAGAAGCAAGAAGAGAAAATATGAATTGAGACCCCTACCATGTAAAGAAACTTTAGATACTCAGCTGCCATGACATTTTCCTATGGCATACAGCGATATAGCCTTAAAAATTCAATGGTTTAAACCAGTTTGCTAATGTGGTCATGCACCTGAGATCAAAGCAAAGATGAGATAAATAATATGCACAAGGCGTCAACTGGACAGTAAATTGCTTTAAGTTGTGGTAGATCGCCCTCCTTGTTCTAATCTGCCAAAATGATGAATGGCTGCAAGATTTTCCATCATAGTTTTTAACAAATTTAGTCAGTGACAGGAAATATTTTGTTAACGTGACCTCTGGTCTCCGCTGTCTATATGAGCGTGGCACTGTGTGCATTCATGTTGTGTCCCAGGAATGAGGATGCTTGCTAGGTCAAAGCAAAGGCTGTACAGATGTACAAAAATGAAAGGGAAAACTATAAATGACACAAAAGCATCACATAATGGTCACTTTTTAGCCTTCGTTCTCAAACCTAATTTTTTTTTTGTCGTTTTTTTTTAACCACTATATTAGACACCTAATCACTGGATTCACTGTAACTTTTTGTAACTTCCCTCTAACACTTTTATCCAGGGTATTATTCAGTGGAAGCTAAAAAAATGTTTGGTGTGTGTACAATGCAAGCAATTCTCATTGGACCAAATAGCGACATCTTTGGGTCTGGTATCCATTTCTAATAATACATCCATGCTCGTCACCCACTCTGCCAGCCCAATCACGGCTGCCCTATTCTGAAATAAGGACAGGGAGAACAGCCCAGCCATAGCAGCCGCCTCTAGTTAGTCATCTAACACCCTGGAGAGGAGCGCGGTATCTACAGCACCCCGTCTCCCAGACACACAGTGTTTAAAAAAAAAATACAAAGATAACACTGCTTATAAAACATATATGGATCCTGTTCTAGTTTGTACTGATGTAAAATGCAGCATTATGTAAATTATAGAATACTCTGCTCCGATATTGGGGACAGAAAGCAGCGTTTAATGGAAAATCCTGACACATTTTCACTTCTTCTCAGTCTGTCTTTTTCATTGTACCTTTGCTTTTACATTATTCAGAAGCTAATCCCTGTTGTACAGGGCTGCTGTTGTGATTGTAAGGCAAGGTCTTTTTCATTAATGCATGTTTTAAAGGACGTATTTTACTTATGCCATAGGTCGTCAGAAGGTGCCTGGCAGCATTTTGAACAGTTTGCTTGATGATAAATTCGTGTAAAAAGTTGACTTTTTTATAAGGTACATGTCGGCTATAACAAATACGAAAATATTACACAGTACTGATTAAATTCACAACAGATCAATGACATTAAAGTGATGAAACATCAGAGTTTTCAGTTGGGACAAATGATTGGGGTGTAACACAATTAAATGCATTAAGAATTATTGCATTAATGAAAAAATGATTTACTGAACAATAAAACACAATTGCTTAATTTCATACACTCAGGGTGCACTCTGGTATAACCAGTACCTTAGTTTTGGCTAATGTTGGCTATTGTCAGCAAAATATAGCTGCACAAGTGATATTACGGAGGCAGTTTGCTGACTTTGTGACTCCTCCAAAGTTGTGCTACTGCTGTACGTTTTACCATGGTACCGATCAACAAAGTCGGTACTCTTTGATAAAGCCCATAAAAACTCCACCCATGATATTACTTATCAGTCAAATGAAAGCATACACTCACTGGCCACTATATTAGGTACACCTGTACAGTATAATGCTTTTTAATACACAAGCTCTGCCATAAATTCAACTTTTATGAATTTTGTAATGTTCAGTTTTTGTCAGAAATGTGTGAATTCAATTATACTGTATGTTTATTATAGAGGTCATACTGTAGTTAAAGGTGATGTTGTACTGGAATGCATGATATTTTACATGAGGTGGGCAGAGTATTAGAAACAAATATCAAAAAATTCTAGTCCAGCACAACACCATCACTAACGGATAATTTGTGATACAATATGTAACTTTTATGCATTAAAATGTCTAAAAGCTACAAGGCCAATGTTATATATTTTATTGAGTTGTGTACCTCCATTATCCCAAAGGTTTCCAACAATGTTCAGACCAAGAGAAATAAGTAATTTAATCATGAACATGGTCCGTGTCATTTGGTCACTGTCGCCTGTCAGTGGCATAATATCCCCTTGCGCATGCATCAGGGTTGTGTGTGTCTGCCAAAAGATGTCA
>JAPZEB010000007.1:30508868-30533793 GCA_029783705.1 Chaetodon striatus
AATCTAGACTGATAAATAGCGCTACAGGTAAGAAGAAAAATATGTCTTTTTGATGTGGGTGTGAACTGTCCCTTTAAGATGGTAAAACAGTAGCTTGTAAAAAAACAGCAGTTTATCACATCTCAGATTTTATTTTCATTTTGTACCAGTTATACTTTTCCAGGCTGGAAGACAGTAAACACAGATAAATTGTATTTTAAGGTTTTACCTGTCCACAGTGTCTCACTTGACTGTTATCAGAATGAACCTTGAGGAGGTCACAGGTAAGTGTCTTGGGTTTTGGTGCTTTGCTTCAGAAGAGTTTTTCGTATTCACCAATACTGAATACACAAAAGGAAAATAAATTGAAATTGAGCCGTACATTATCAGCTACAGTGCTGATTATTGATGTTTATGACCATTTAGAAACCACCTATTATTAAACATCGAGAGGGCTGTGATTTTATCCTTCTGACTGCACAGCACCCATTCATTTCAAGATGATACTTTTTCTTGCTCTGAACATCTCCTTTTACCATGTGATCTATGAATGACCTTAATCATCTTAAAAGTGTTTGACCAGTGTCCCCCCTTCTTTGGTTTTCATTCTGTATTATAATTTAGATGTGAAATCAACACATTTGTTTTGTTTTGTTTTGTTTTTTTTTTAATTATAGCTCTCTTGCACATTTCCGCACTGCCACAAGGAGTCTAATGAGACACACAGTGAGATACTAAAGCATACACAAAAACATGTCGTGTATTTTGAACTGCTCATCTGATATTAGTCCTCCGAAGATTAAAGCTGACTGCCTGAGCCTTCACTTTCGCATACCGTGACACTCAGAATGATAAAAGTGGAGAGGTAAAACATTAAAAATATGTTACTGTCAAAACACTTCTAGTGTTTTCCTCTATAGCATTTAGGCTTGATTTAAAAATTGCAGGGATATCATCTGTAATGGTTACCATTCAGTGCTTTTCAAATCTGCCACTGTCCTCCATCCATTATGGTCCAATTCCCCCTCTTATCCATGACTACCAGCTCTTACACTCAATGACTGACTCTCATCCACAATTATCAACTCTTCTTCCTAATCACCAGCACTCAGCTTTGGTTTTAACCCTTCCACTATACTTATTGACCCCTCTTGTATGTACTGTACGTGTCCACTCCACAGTACCTGGACACTACATACAGAACTCCTCCAGTGGTTAGGCTATTTTCTGACTTTATGTGGATGCTTTTAAAATTCAACAGATAATGAAATTTGGAGATGATGATTATTTTCGAGATTACCAAGCAGTGGAGGCTAGATTTTTGTTTTTTAAAAGGTCCATGTTTTTCTCAGTTTGGTCTGTTTGTCAATATAACAAACTTACCATCATCACCAAGGTGACTATAACATACAGATTGGTGAAAAATGGAAAGACAAAACAGCATAGAATGTCTTATTTAGTATTCTTCCAAAACATATTCCCTCATTTGGTGCTCTGATGATGGTTGCAGCAAGCTTGTTTAAAAATCTGCCATAGTAGGCCACATGATAATACGTGTTTTAGATTTATTTGTTGAAACAGCTTCTAAGAAAGTGGTTTAAAAGAATACTTCACCCCCCAAAGTCACTCACCCCGTGTGAATGAGGAAGGAAATTTTGTTTTTCTCCATGGCTCCATTTAGGCGGTATTTATTTTTTCAAATCACCATACCTTCGTGAAATTCAACCTGAGTATCCGGTAATGATGATAATGTGTGACAGTATTTCTCTGCGAACCGTCTCTGCTGTTGCAGGCAGGTTTTTTTTTACAGGCCTTTAACATTATCCCCACCACTCACAGCAAGTCGCCATGTTTACCATCTCAGTCTCAGCTGCCTGTTTCAGCAAACTAATGTCTGGTAGCAGGTGATGTGCACTACATACAAACTACAGCACAGCCTCTTCAGCATGTAGGTTAACAGAAAGATGAGCGCCTGTATTTTTGATGGTATTGAAAATCAAACCGTCCTGATTTCTAAACACCCTGGTATACAGTAATACTGTGATACCACCCAAGCCTGCTCCACAGCGAACAAAGAATTCAAATGCGAACTCAAATTCTTCATAAATTAAAGCCATCGGGGGCCTGCATTTAACAACACCAAAACTATATCAAAACATTCCCTTTACAAACTCTCATACAACTCATTACTATTCAAAACACTAGTCTTGGGCACAGACAAGTAGTAGTATGCATGTTTCAATTTTTAAATGTTTTCAATTGCAGGTTTTTGGCAAAAATGCATGTGTTTTGGAAATACCGAGCATCTGATTAGATAAATGAGACTTGGATTATGCTGCACGAGTTGTGGGAAAGTTTGTGAACAGATGTTTTGATATAGTTGTAGCGTTGTTAAACGTGGCCCCCTGTGACTTCATTTCATCAGGAATTCTCTCTGTTTTTGAACTCTTTGTTCACCGTGGAGACATGCAAGGAAAACAAAGCTTTCTTCATGCATTCAACATGACATGGTAAGGGACTGATAAACAAATGGTCATCTGGGTGGTGAAGTATTTCATTAATGATATCCGAAGTCCTGTCTGAATTTACTGTGTCAGATTACACTGCAAAATTGCTTTGCCATATCTTCAGTCATATTTTTTAAAGCATATTTTTTCACATGAAAGAAACTTCAGTGCTACTTATGTAGATACCTTCAGGTGCCAGTTTATTAGGTACACTTAACTAAAGCTAATACAGTCTAAAACAACAGTCCTGCATAATTCGTACTATGATACATTTTTGAAGAGGTGTTCATTCTACTTTATGGTCTTTTTTTAATAGTTTTAGTTTGTGGTGCTGTTGATTCATATTGTGTTGTGCCTGATATGTTCATAGACTCATCGTAAATGGGCTGGCCAAAATATGAATAACAGGTCTCGGTATAATGCAATACAACACCTCTCTAAAACAGTTTAAACAAAAGCTGAACATTAAAACCTTCATGAAGGTACGATTTGTTGCAGGACTGTTGAATTAAACTGAATTAGTTTAAGCAGTACCTAATGAACCTAATAAACAACTAAGTCACTGTTTTCACTGTAAGGTTGTTGTATTGTAGCACATAATACTTTCTCTTAGCAGGTAAACTGTCCAGTGACATTATCCCTAAAACCTTACAATCCTTTAGATAAACTGAGGCAAAGTCCAGCATCCTGTAGCATCAGTCAAGTGCTCTCACATATACGCTCTTGTTCTTTTCTTCCCCAATGAATCTATACGAGCAGAGCACTTAGAGTGTTTTTATTTTAGGCTGCAGCCCGGGGGGAGCAGCTACTGTCTGTGTGAAACAGTTAATGTGTAAAATAAATCCAAATATGTATGTCACTGTTTTCCCTCAGGACTACTTACAGCAGTGGGTTTGGGAGAAATTTGGGATGGCAATAATGCTAGATCATAATTTCAAAATTTTATTTATTGTCACATTGTTGTAGCAGTGGGAGAACGGTCTCCAAGCACCGAGGCAGTTGGTCTTTGTGTACTGAAGACAGGGAGAAATGGTGAATAAATAAAGTAAATATTCTCCAGTCCTCAGCAGGTACTGGTGTGTGTGGGCCATCCATAACACCAAGGAGATAAACCGATACAAACTGAGGTTGTGTGTGCTTATGTGTTTGTGTGAAAGACTATATATATGACCACTAGTAGTTTAATCATTCATGTGCTCGAGCACACACACACACACACATGGAAACACACTGGTGACGAAATACACATTCCCCACGCTAGTTTAAGCTATTGTGCTGATTGACAGTTGTTAGTGGTAATGCACCAAGGAATGCAGCAATGCACCTTCAAAGGCAGTGAAAAAGAAGACTGCAAGCTCGTAAACATGAATGTAAACAATAATGGCTTCAAATAATTTTAAAAAATGGGCTCTGCAGGTATGCTACAAAGAATGAAACACATTCAGCCCATTTGTTTAGACCTCAAGGATACACTTGCCGAGTTTTGTTGAAAGTTATATAGATTTTTCTTGCAAAAAATGCAAAACATCAACCACTGTTCATTAAAAAAGTTTGCTCCCACAATTTGCTTCAAGAACTTTTGACACATTTTCATATAATACCTGAAACAAGAGAAGGTGCATTGTAAGGTAGAATTATCTTAATCGCATTAGGGCCCTGACACACCAAGACATAAGTCAGCCTTTGGTCCTTTTCTAGCCGTCGGAGAGCGTCTGTCGCCCTAGCTTTTGCAGTGCATCCCATGCCATTGGCTCCTTGCCCTTGCTTGCTGTTTCTGCTAATTCATCATGTTGAACAGGTGTCATAGATGGTGGAGCCCATCACTGGGTGAGGGCGTGAGATCGAAACAAACCTGTTATGTTAGGCAAGATTATTTTTGCCATTAAAATCTTGTTTCAACATCGCATTGTGTTGTTAATGTATTAACTGGCTTACTAGCATCTTGAATCCGTCCCGTCAGGCTTCCAGTTTGAATGGCGAATACAGACTACCACCTGCCTGCTGGTGTGGAGAGTTACTTCCTCTCACACAGGTGCAGGACATACATGCTACGTAGGCACTGGTTGTCGTCTTTGAGGTGTGTTCAAGTGCAACTTTTGACCGAGACACAGGTGATATGAGGCAACGCAACAATCAGGTTTGGTCACAGCTAGCTGTTTGATGTCAGTTTGGTGTGTCTGGGCCTTTCACCAAGTTTTCCCTTTTTACAACCATATTTAACTGCACTATACGCACCTTTTTAAATAACTGTCATACAATGAACTGGTGAAGGGGAAGGTGTCAGTATGCTCAGTCAAAGTGCTTGTCAGATGGTTGAACAGCATCTAGAAGCCCCTCCTTCTCATTTGAGTGATTCTTTTTTCTTGCTCCTCTCTACAACAGCAAGATTGTTGTTTCATCTTCAGGTGCTGGCGTTCAGAACAGCCTTCAGACATTGTATTCAGCACTCTGTACAGACTGGCTCTTTTTCCTCCTTCTGATGTTGATGTTGGCCAGTGACCTGATGACACTTATCTCTGTTTCTGCATTTCAATAGTGTCTATTAGACAAATATTTAAGATACATATTCTGAAGGTTGTGTCATGCAGTGTTTTCACATTTTACACTGACTGTATAGTAAAATAAGTAATAAAGAAGCAGCTTTGTCATTACATCTGTATTTAACATTAGCTAACATTAGCCAATTGAGTATCTCTATGTCCTCTGTACGTTGGTGGTCAAGACATAAGCAGACCTGCTTGAAGTCTGCAAGATGTGATGCATTCCTCTTTCACTTTCACTTATGTAGCTTATCTCTTTGTGTGTCTGTGTGTGTGTGATTCAGAGGTAAGGAGCCCCTAAAGGACAGCGTGGTGTCTACCTATGAAGAACATGAAGACAGCGTGTATGCAGCGGAGTGGTCATCGGCCGACCCCTGGCTCTTCGCCTCGCTCAGCTACGATGGACGCCTCGTCATCAACAGGGTTCCCCGTGCCCTCAAATACCGCATCCTGCTCTGAGAGGATAGGGAGGGACAGGTGATCTGAATGTGTGTTTGTTTGTGTAAAGTGAGCTTGTGAGAGAAGCTGTTACACATCTGTACATCTGTACTACCAAAATCTGCAAAAAGACATTCCATTACAACGTAGCACAGGAAGTGTGCTGTGGAAGACACTGCAAACTGCATGTGAAGGCAGCGATGGTTAAGATTGCGTGCGCACGTGTGTGTGTGTGTGTGTGTGTGTGTGATGTAAATTTTCTGTAGCTAATGTGTTGAGAAAAAAGGATAAATCTTTGACATGGTGTGGTGTTGGCAACAACTCCATTTACGAAAGGAACACACTGTTCATAACATAAATCCAAAAAGTGTACTGTGTCATGTCATTATTTGCATAAATGTTATTTCCTGATTTTTTTTTTTTTTTTGTCTGAATTATTTGTTGTGTTTAGTGGTCTTCAACTACCGATACCAGTTATAAAATGCATCTACCATAATACTTGAGTAAAAAAATTTATTTCAAATCTTCAAATTTTTGCTGTCAGAGGTTATGGGTTGTTTGGGTTGCAGCTATTTCCATCATCCTTGAATGTGATGATTCTTTCTTTATCGATTGATACTGTCATGAGGAGCGGAGCAGACGGACCCCAACGCACGAGACTGCAGGAAATAGGAACTTGGAGAAATAACTTTCCATGAAAGGTTCATGCAGGCAGTGCAAAACTGATCATAACAGAATAAAACCAAGGATCCAACAAAGACTAAACTGAAAACCAGGACTTCAGTACAAACTAATCTGACAAGGGAATGAAGTGCAGGTGGAGAGATGGGCGGAAGAAGCTCAGGTGAGAGGAATG
This sequence comes from Chaetodon striatus, assembly GCA_029783705.1. Lineage (NCBI taxonomy): Eukaryota > Metazoa > Chordata > Actinopteri > Chaetodontiformes > Chaetodontidae > Chaetodon > Chaetodon striatus. Next base: position 30,515,189 of record JAPZEB010000007.1, read on the forward strand.
AGGTGATTAGTCAGGAGAGCAGGCAGGGAGCTGATTGGCAGGGGGAAAACTATGGGAGCAGCGAAAGACTAACACGGCTGATTCAGAGCAGGTGTGTAAGATGGGCAAAGAAAGAAACGCAGCACAGGAACACAGGAGGAAAAACACAGAAAACAAAATCCCAGAAAACAAAATCCTCTTAATCACTGAGATGGAGTAAAAGCTGTGTGAGTTCAGACCAGAGTGAAAACAAAGACAGACTAACGAATATGGACAACTTAAATGATTATCACGCCAAATGGTCTTTTAAAGATAAAATTCAGTCCAGTCTTCACCAAAAGTCTGAGGGCATCAGGAAATAGATACATACTGTGATAGATACATCATTAAAGGAATATTTCACCCTTTAGATGTGTATATCAAGTACTCACCCACTGTTGGGTCAAATTCGTGGAAGGAAACGATTTTTCTTGCATACCTCCAGTGAACGAAGAATCCAAAAATATTGTAAATTCTTGGTAAATTGAAGTCACAGGACTTCACAAGTAACAACAGCAAAACTATATCAAAACATTTGTTAACAAACTCTCACACAACTCATGTAGAATAACCCAAGTCTCATTTATCCAGTCATATGCTCAGTACTTCCCAAACAGACAGCGCCTTCCGACGGGGAACTGAACTAAAAGTGAAACTTGTGCTCTCCTCAAAGTCAGACTGGTAGACAGCTGCTGGTCTACCACTGCCTCAATAAGTTAGTTTGTTCATTTGACTTTGGTCAGCATGTTTTCTTGTCTAATGAGGACACAGACAAGTGTCAATTTCAGTGAAGTACTGATGTGCTTAACGAGACTCAGATTACACTGCACGAGCTGTGTGAGAGTTTGTACCCAGATGTTTCGATAAAGTTTTGCTGAACACGGACTCCTGTCACTTGTTCATCAAGACTTTTCTCCATTTTTTGATCCTTGGTTCACCAGAGGCATATGAGAAAAACAAAGTTTTTTTCACAAGTTCAACAGAACACCAGATGAGTAATTGACACACATTTTGGGGGTGAACTATTCCTTTTATCCTGTAGATTTACAGTAACAAACTGTTTGTTCACCATATGAAATAACTGCCTACCTATTGTGGATTATTTTCCCTTTACCATCTCATTCCCTTTTTTACTCTTTATTTTTGCAATTTATCCAGGAAGTCACTTGAGAATTAAATGTCATCTTTGAGGGAGACCTGGCCAGTGTTGTGCATGTTCACACTTTACAAGAGCTAGTTAGCAAACTCAGTTCACACAGCTTAATGTTCAGAGTTCAAAATTTGAATTTTGAAGTTCACAGTCTCAAAATATTATCTTTTTTACATTCATGTCTTCATGTTTTTTTTTTTTTTTTGTTTGTTGTTTTTTTAATAAAATAAAATCTTGTGATCATCGTCCACATGCCGATATTTCACAACACTGGGCAGATGCTTCAACTTGATATGATATTTCAAATTCATTGCCAATGTGGCTGATGTTTGGACTTGTTTTTTCGGGCTTAGCGGACACAATTTGCATATAAATAGGTATGTTTTGTCGGCATGTAGGGTACAATAAATCCTTGGGATCCATATAATGGGTGTCAGTAATTGTCACAAAAGTGAACGAACTCAGGTTAATGTTCAGGAGTTGCAAACTGATATGTTCAGTTCACAAAATATGAGCATATTCAATGGACATGCTCTTTCTGCACCTTCATGCACAACACTGGACCTGACCAAGGTAGCATACCAGTACAAGGTTACAAAATTATAAAGTGGGGCATGTCATAAACAGACAGGGACAAAAGATATATCAAACAAAACCCAGTTTAGGAGTAGTAACTGCACTCTATGGTTAAACAGTTTTTAATCAGTGCTTTGAACTCTCTCAGGGAGACACAATCATTAAGCTGTGGTGTGTTTTGAAGGTGGATTGAAGGTTAAATCATTGAGGTCTGAAGGCTGACTACATTGTCAGCAAAGAATTGTTTCAACTGAGAGTATACTTGAGATTCTAAAATCTTGGCAAGGTAGGAAGTATGGATATAAGGGGTAATTGTTGAAGTCTGAAGAGTCCCACCCTTCAGTAAGAGGAGAACGAAGGCTGCTTTCTAGATTTTTGGGATTGAATTAGTCTGAAGGCTCTAGTTAAAAATATGAGCTATAGGCTCAGCAGTAAAATCAGCTGCAAGCTTTAAAAGAAGGACCCAGGTTGATGGGTCCAGACGACTTTTTTGGATCAATAGCTTTCAAAGCTTTACAGATCTCCACACAAGAAAAAGTTCAAAAACAAAGGGATTCCTAAGTGAGTCAGTGCAGGATGAAGGTGTCACAAAACCGGAATTTCTTAAATGTAGACCTTCAAGACCCTGTTGCATATGTATGAAAAACAGACTCAGCTGATATAAAATGCTCATTAAAGTGCCCAGCAATATCATCTTTGCTCTTTATTTCAGTCGAGTCACCTTAATGCATTCAGGGAGGCCTGAAGTGGAAATAAAACATGACAATGATTTTATCTGTTTCCTGAATTTCTTCATGTGCATTTATTTCCCAGAGCTCTAAGAGGCAGTCCAGTCTGCAGGGGAGTTAGTGGATTCAGCCTTGACCCAGGAGGCGCTCTTTCCCTGATCATCTTAACTGAACCTGCCAATGTCACTATAATACAGATCATGCAGAAATACTTCTTCTTCTTTTAAAAAAAATAACAATATTTGAACTAGGTTTGAAGTGATAATTTGAGACCTTTACACAGGCAATAGCACAATGATCGCTGACATCGCAACAGATAACCCATAGCTTCTTACTTTAATATTAAAATGCACAAAGCCAAGACCTGATCTACTTCAGGAATGGCATTCTCATTCTCAGGAATTCTCAGGCAATAAAGTGCGAGGAGGTCCTTTTGCAACACGAGACCATCATAAAGAGCTTCCAGAGATTGTAGATTCAGCAGAATGCTCACTGGTGCTTGGGAGTTACAAAGCTTTTGCTGTTGTGCAGTGAATTCTTTGATGATGATGATTACAAGAGTCTCTGTTTGAAGAGTTCGTAAGACTTAGAAAGTGAGACGACTGATGTTCATTCACCTGACTAAGTCCAGAGAGTCCAAGAAGGCACTTATTAATTAATAAATAAACCAAAAGGTACATGATGCCTACATATAAGACTATAGAACATGAAGTAATAGGTGCTCAGATGGTCAGATGAGTTGGTTGTAGGAAGCAGTTGGCTTCAGGAGCATAAGATGTTGAGAGTAGCAATGTAGGATACGTCCAGCTGCACAGGCCAAAGCAGGGACGCACAGCACAGTAGAGGTCTTTACAAGTCTAAAATGAGAGATCTGAACCCCAATGGACCCAGGAAATTTGAGACCTGACTGATCTCCATAATTTTTTAAAAATATATGTACCCCTTCTGTTTTTGCCTGAGATATTGAAGGCCTGCTTTGATGCACGTCTGAGAGGAGAGAGATCCAGGATGGGTCTATTTGATGAGTCTGTTAAATTAAGAATGCTACTAAAAATGCCATTCTAATGCTAAAACTGTTGGATACAAGTACATACTGTTCTTACCTATCTTACTGTATATAATGTCTATTACTCTTTCAGATGTCTACTTTTATTTTATTTTATTTTATTTTATTCTAATATCACTTATTTTGTTGTTGTTGTTGTTGTGGTATGAGCTGCTGTAATGCCTTAATTTCCACGGCTCATTATCCATCTTTTCTTCTGCTCCGCCTCCAACACGCTGGCACTGCTGCTCAACAGTTTTTCACCTTAATTTCGCTCTTATAATCTGATCCTTAATCAGCATAGTCATTTTACAAGCTACACACACAGTGCTTATGCGTTTCTTTTGTGATCAGCACTGATCAGGGGTCTTCTCTGATCCACTCAGGTATTACACATAATGATTAAAGGAGCACTTTGTCTATTTTCAACCAGCATTGTTTCACAACAATGTAGGTAGTATGTGTAAATAAACTGTGGTAAACTTCCTTCCATCTTACCAGCGCCCAGATCTCCCTGCTCATCTTCCACCTCAAAATCCGCTTGATTTACGCCGGCTCGCGGGCTGTTACTCGGAGTACAGATTGTACTTCTGCATTTTCTTATGCGCACTACCACAGATACAAAGAGTATAGAAGCAGATTGAGAGAGAGAGAGCCACCCTTAAACCAAGATTATGTCACGATATTACCTATTTCTTGCCAAAATGTCTTCAGAAACATATTTCAGTGCACTGTTTTGCTGTAGCACAAGAACTTGTGATCAGGAAGTGGGCGCCATACTGTAAAAACACAGGCTGAAAATACTGAGATCAAACAGTTAAACTAAGCAGTGCTGATAAATTATGAATCAAGATTCTGTTACTGTATTTCATCTTTCTTGCCTAAATTGTTCTCAGAAACATATCTAAGCTGATCCATATAACTGTAATTCGAGACTGTTTGTCACAAGCTGACAGCCATGTTGTTTGTAGATGAGCTGAAACCAACTTGTATTACGTCTCTCTCCAGTGGGAGCATTATTGGTGTGGTGCAGTGCAGTGTATTCTGGAAGTAGTAGGTTAGCCACAGCTCTTTTCTCTGTTCTCTGTGGTCATTTAGCACCAGTTTAAAAAATATTTGCATCTCTCTACTGCATAGGCAGCTCAGTTTTATGAAAGGACCATCTTTCCAACAGTGAAACACTTTCTTAACAAATCAAGGACCCATGGTACAGCAATCTAGCTGTCCAACACAAGCTGTAGTCAGTCAGTTATTTCCCATTTGGGTTGGAGAATCAGGGGTGCACCTCTTGAGTAGATGTAAAAAGTCACCTTCTTTGGCTGGATTATCAGTATGACACTATAAGTGTAAAACAAGTAAAATTCAGAGCTTACATGCCGGCACACATAAGACTGAACTGGCGGCCATTTTGGATGAGAAAGCTCTTCTTCCTTGTCCTCCTTTCTTCGTCCCTTCACTCTTCACTCTTTTCTCTCCCCTCGTCCCTCTGCCCACGTCTCCCTCCCTCTCTCCGTACAGTGTGTGTTGAGGTTGGTCGATAGTGACAGTCCGAGCCTCTGTTATGGCAGACACCATTGACAGGCCTTTTAATTGCAGCTTGACTCTATGCATCACACACACGCACACACGCTAGTGCCAAGGGAGGGGCACGGGCTCTTCATTAGCTATGCCAGTTGGGGCAGGCAGCGCCGTGGCTGAATACAGAGTATATTCGGCTATCTAATCAGAGAAGCTGCTCACAGAAACACACACACAAAGCCACACACACACACACAGACGCACACACACAGAGCCCTTGTTACCCTGCAGTCAATTATTGAGAGGAGGGATCAGGGTGGAGATACAGAGGGATGGTAAGCGCTGAAAAGGTAATCGCTGAATATCGCCCATCTGGAAACTTGTGATGCTTGTCACAGACACACTCCCACACACACACACAGAAACACACACACAGAAACACACACACAGCACTCATTGTCACATCTCTACCATCTTCCAGGCATTATATGAAGAGATGTGTGGATCACAAGTGTGCGAGCCCAGGGTCTTATGTATGATAAAGTATGTGTGTGTGTGTGTAGAAAGACTATATTAAAAGACAAACAGTTGATTAGAAAAGCAGACATAGACATTTCCCCATCTTATTTGAAATATCCAGCAGCTGATTTGAATGACTGTGACCAATCAGTCACTCCACCTGCTAACAACAGCCAGTATTTGCATGTGAATCGATGAAAGCACCTCTTTAGTATTCCTGAAAGGCTCGCCCAGGACAAATTACACTAAGTATGATGCATTGATAGTCAATGTGGAGATTTTGAGACATGTTATTGCTGACTGTGGAAATATTCATAGACAGGCTTCAGCATTTTCCTGGCCAGCTATAACACATGATAGCAGCTGGTGGGTTATCCAGAAAACAAAATCTCTGCCTATCTATAATCTATAAATATTGATAAAGATGAGTAATTTTATATTGGTGTTATTTACATGATATTTACATTACAAACCAACATCTAACAGTGTAACTAACTAAAAAAAACATGGCCATATGCAAATTTTAAACACTCATTCTATATGATAAATTCTGTGAGATCTTCCAATAGTTCCATTTAAAAATATTGCTACACATTAAATGCAAACCAATGTAAACACATATAAACAAAACCAAGCCTACATATAGTATGCACCAATTCATCACATATAAATAACACATTCAATTCATAATTAATGTCAAATATAGGATAATTACGAATGCAAAAACATATCATAATCTGTAACTTTAAACAATGTTTTTCAAAGGCCAGTAAAAGATGAAAGGATGTCATTTTCCACCATATTAAGCTCACAATATTCATAGATCCTCTCATCTTCAACCATTCCCTTTCTTCTCTTTTCAACATGAAGTGGCAATATTATCTTATCTGCACAAAGTGCACATTTTATTTAACATATTTCTCATATTTATTATCTTTATTACATAAACAATCGGTTCTCTTTTCCTTCTTTTTTTTTTGACAAATTTCCGCCCATTATTGTCAGCATGTACCCATGATCATTTGCTTAAATTCATGCTCCTGTAACAAATCAAATATTTCAGATGCCAGTTTTCCGTCTGCATAAGAATTGATGCCAGCCTTTCATTGTATCTCACCAGAGTCTCACTCTCTACCGCCACTGACTGCCAAAATAGGTGCATATGTGTGTAAAATATCTAAGGCCCTATAGTGAATGTACACTTTCTTGAAAATTACCCCACATCCCTGAAAGCTGCATTCATAGATTTCCCTACTTTAAGACAGTGAAAAGAGCCGAGAAAACATATGATAAACTTTGTCTGCTTGTGATATTGTGTGACGTTGGTGTTTTAAAGGGTTAGTTAAGGTTCACCAAAGTCACACAATAACACAAACTACCTATCGAGGCAGTGGTAGACCAGCAACTCCCATGTTCAGCAAGGTGAGATTACTGTTTTTATCCTCAAGTCTGGCTTTGAGGAGAGCATAGGTAACTTTTCATTTAGTTTGCTGTTGGAAAAGGCTGTCTGGTAAGTACTGAGCATACGACTGGATAAATGAGACTTGGATTATACTGCATGAGTTGAGTGAGAGTTGCTTGTTTTTAAACGTGGACCCTTTGTACTTCAGTTCATGAGGAATTTTCTCTGTTTTTGGATTCTTTGTTCACTGGAGGCATGTGAGAAAAAGAACATTTTTCTTCATGAATTCGACGCAACACATGATGAGTAATTGATATGCAAATTGTCATTTGGGCAAGAAGTATTCCTTTAACTCTCCACTACTACTGGCTAGTGGCTAACTTTGTCTTGCTCTTTAGTGCTGAGCAGGTTGCATACAACTAGTTAAAAGAGACTAAAATGTTCTAGAGCTGATTATTGTCTGTAGGTTCATCACTACAAATGATGCCTCTCAAAGCGCACACTGCCATTTGATTCATTAGTAATATATGCATATTGCTTCTTCCAGCTTCAAACGGAATCTTGCAAAGGACACACACATTTTAAATGCAATTTGGATAAAGATTAAAACATTTCTCTCAGCTCTTTGGTTTTCTTAAAATCTCCTGGGACCCCACTGGCAGGGTCTGTTATACCGGGTGCACTGTATAAAAATGGCATATGTCCCTTCAGAATGAAGTCAAGATATGTATGTAACGGATGCCATGGGCTAGCCACTGCAAGTGTGACATCTCTCCAATCCTGAACCACCCACAGCCCCTGCTCAGAGACCTATAGCAACAGAGTGCTGTTGCGTCATAAAAAAAAAAACAGCGTGTCATCACCTGCAGATCATGTGACTGTGGTGCTTTACGTGCCAGCGGCCCGGGCTTCCTCAGGTCATAAACCCCTTGACCTGGAATAAGAGATGACAGTGTTGTTGTGGCTGCCGGCAGCCTCACATGACTTAGTGCACTTGCTTGGGAAGGCACTTGGATGAAACTGAGAGAAAATGACTGAAATATTTATGTGGCTGGGAAATAGGATGTTGTGTTTTCAAGCAAAGAGAGGGACATATTACTGGAATATACATTTTACTATGTGGAAAAATTATGGAGGAATTTGCATCTCAGTTCTAGGCTAAAACGAAATTTATGAGGAAAACGCCACTGAGGCTTGATGTATAAAATTAATCATTTCAGAGATCAGTGGGCGAGTCTATATTTATTTATTCTTTCCATTGTGTCTCTCTGTAAATGCCAGTGATGCTGCCAGCTGTTTCATATATTATGTTATTTTTACTCTATCAACACACATCAGACATACTATGTCTTACACAGGCAATGCAGCGCACTTCTAAAACACAAGTGTTTGTGTAACGTCTTGAATGGCGGTAATTGTACCTGAGGGTCACCTGGGTGTCGTCCTCAAAGGGTGGAGGCGGAATTGGATTCAGCTGCTGAGGAAATGAAATAAAAAAAAATTAGATTTCATTTAATTATTTATTCATGTCGGCGATGCAATATGGAGCCACCTGGGGTGTTTGTGTGTTTGTGTGTGTGAGCGGGGGTTTCAGGTGATTATTACCTCGGAGAGTTTGACTCATTTGCATGGAGGAGAATTTATATGACCCCTTGAAATGGAAATTATGCACAAACACATTGCTCTCCACAGGAAGAGGAGAGAGAAAGACAAAGAAAAGAAAGAGTGACTGATAGCAGGAGAAGGGGGGACTTCAGAGGTCTGGAGAAGGCGCTCCATGGTACAGAATGGCATAACTGAGAAAGGTATGTTGTGTGTGTTTGTGTGTGTGTTTGGAGGCAGAGCGATGCCTGACCAAGTGTGTTTGGTCCTCAAGGGGGTTGATGGCGATCTTAATAAGAGCTGGGTAAAAATTCCAACACAATACAAGTACCAACACCAGTACCCTTAAACTGAAGGTGATATTAATAGAGTACTTAATTTGATACCTTTTTTTTCTACATGCAATACTCATCATATTAATGGAAGCATTCAGTTGCATAAAATGCCACCAGACGCCACAGACATACAGTGTAACCATACTTTCAAACGTTTTGTTGGCATTTCGGCACGATGAGCAGCCAACTCTGTCAAGTACACTGCACTCAACTTCACCACACCACCAAACGTCGCTGCAGTGTGGGCCAATTACAAGTCACATTAAACGGCAGATCTGTCTGCTTTTTTTTTCCTGTGTTTGCCATGCCATTCACTGACAGTGTAAGTATTGAAAGTGAGGAAAGTGAGTGTGGAAGATCTGAGCACATAGGTGGAAGATGGTGCTATTTTATCATTACTTACCCTCTATTTAACTTGGCGAAGACACATCGATTTTCAATATAATACTGCATTTGAAGCGTGTAAACACATTTAGAGCTCTGTAGTCAGTGTATTACCTACAATTAGAAGACGATTAGCACGCTCCAGGTTTGGAGAAGCATGCAGACAAGAGTACTGGGGCACAGAGGCTAAGCAATGAACTGCTGTGGGTGCCACATTAGTTTGGTTTTAAAAGTCACACAATAACACATATGAACCATCAGAGGTAGCAGTAATCCAGAAACTCCTTGTATTTTGCAAGGTAAAATTACAATTTGTGAGTCTGGTGGCAGCGCATCGTTGCGAGAGCAAATGTATTTTAGCCACTTCAAAAAGGACAACCTAAAAATGATTATTTTCAGTTTAAGTGCTAGTTGCTGAGCACCAATACCCAGCCCTGATCTTAATGACTTCTAAAATCAGTAAAATTACTGTGTATGTTTCTGTTCTTTAATGCATGTGTTTTTAAAATACTGCCTACTTATCCATACTGCTCCTGAGCTGGAGGGGTTTCAAGACTTGCTCAAGCTAAGGCAGAGAGTTCCCAACTCGGGCCAGAAGACAGGTATTCCACCCACTGCATTTCAAATATGCATCAAGAGATAAGATTTACTGTGCAGCCTGTGGAGGACTGAAAATAAACAAACCATTTGAAATGTGCAGGGATTTACTGTACAAGGTAAAAAAAAAATAAAAATCTGTTAAATGTTAACCTACTTGCAGCTGCAGTATGCTCTTTGTTAGTGAATTTCTCAGGCTCTTAGCTCCGTAGCGGTGGAAGCCCCCGATGAAACACGGCCCCATCACTTTTGATGTTAGCTTGGAGCGTGCAAGGATAGCTACTTAACACTGACAACCACCCTGTAGTCAGGGAAAAGCTCTTGTGTGTCGTAAGCTACTTATTTACTGTCCTATCGCTTCTGCAGAAGATAAACTGCTTTGGGAAGGGGCGAGCAGAGACTGTTAAGCCATCGGTGAAATTACAGGAGGGTCTGTATTTAGGGTATGTTTTTCAGGAAACCCTCACGGTCCAATATGTCTTTTTTTCCCCCAAACCTCTGATTGATTTGCATATGCTCTCCCCATGCTATGGGTATCCCAATGCTTTAAGTCTCTCAGGACCTGAGTAATACATGTATTAGCGCTTCCAGATTCCCACACCTTATCTAATGTCTTTACAAAAGCCACACTAAAAGGCAGACAAGCTCTTTCCACCCCAATTTCTCCCACCTTTTTTACTCTCCACTGTGCTATTAGAGACACTCATTGGCAGAGTTGTAGCCTTGGTGCTTGATATCATTCAGCTTTGTCTGGCTGATCGGCCCTCCTTTCTTCCGGGGTGAAAGGGACCACAATGGACGAGGTGGTATCACGATGCGGCATGCACCCGGCTCCCTTCTCCCACCTCATTGTTCTTCAATTACCGAACAAGCACACGGGGTGGATCCGGCGTTATTTATGGGCCCTTGCCACTACAACGCACATATAATTACCTCTCAAAAGCTGTAATTGTGCTCATTTCTCATGTCCGGTGCGGACATCCACTCCTGTGCCCTCGCGGCGTCTCCATGGAGATTGAGAGCCAATTGCCGTTGAAGGACATCACAGGTCGTAGGTCGCAATTTGGATTGCAACTGTGTATGTTGGACAGTAGAATTTAGATGGAGCTGCTTGTGCATGGCTGCCAGTAAAGGTAGGTCATGTGTACTCTGAATTTTTTAGACTGTAAAAGGTGGAAAAAGTAAGTACGGCTGTTATTTATAGCTGTGTTGCTGTGAAAATGTAATTATGTACTGTCATTTCTGTCACTTGGGCAACACTAAAAGAGACTTTTTTTTTAGCTTAAACCAAATGAATATGTATCCAACATCCTCCTCCTGCTTCAGTTTGTGACTCCAGTTTTTGAATGTGAGGCTGATTGACTAATGATTGAAGTGAGTGGTGAGTCCGTCACCAGCGTCCTGGCAATACAGAGTGACAGTTTGTATGTGTTTGATCAATGGTGCATAGCTCGGGGACAGAGCGGGAGCAGGGGGCTGTGGCAACTCTCAAACCTCTTTGTCAATCAAAAGGCCCCCAAACTGCACCCCATGAAATCCATTAAAACCAATTTAGCCACGGCCGTACAGCTCAGAGCTCCATGAACGCTCAACCCATGGTGAATTAATGATGGATTTCAAAACTTTGGTGGTTTGAGTTGATTGCTGAGTATTATTTCTAGGACCTGGTGTGTCATTCATTATTATGTGGTGAAAAGGGCTCTCAGTGAGGGATCATTCAGTGTAGCTTCTATCCAGCCTGATCTCACGCTATTAAACTGTATTTTTAAAATGTCTTTTTTTTCTTCCTTTTCCCTTCTATTTCCTTAGTTTTTTCTTACTTAGTTTCTTATTAACTGACTAATCAGTTGAATATTTATATATTTACCTTTCCAACGAAAAGGAGACAACTTTTACATCAGCTAAAAGTCCATCCATCCATTTTCAGACTAAAGGACAAATTTCCGTGACCACGTGTCCACTTTGGTCAATGTCATGTAAATGTCATCATCCACCTGTGGATCTGCACAGACAGCTATGCTGACATTCGCATGAAGAGGCTTTAACAGGTCCAACATTTTAGATTTGATCTTAAACAGACCAGTGGAAAGCCGACCAGAATTAAATGAATCATTTATTATTCAGGTATTCAGACATATTGCAGCAATCAGAGGTGGCTATGAACACATTACAAGTAATGCACATGAGTTAAAAAAGTAGTTTTACTTTTAAGTCAACTTTTAGAACAAGTACTTAGACTTTCATAACGGGTCTGTTGTTTCCAGCTGCCTGGAAGAAAAAGAATCACCACCTGTCTTTTGACCACGATACAATATTGTCAGAGCAAATCCAAAAACAAAGAGGCAACTTCATGGGACAACCCCTGGCCAAATCTGTCCAAGCTTTTTACAACAAAATCTAGAAAGACAACAGCTGATAAAGCGCTTGATGTTCCTCCCAAATAACACTGATTTCTGATTTCTAAAAACTTCTCTTCTAACCTCCACAAGCCCATTGAAGTAAGTCGTACATACCATAGGTGAAAATTTAGCTTGCTAATGTTAGCTATGCACATTTTTCATGTGTAACGTCAATCTTTGATGTGATAATAAGTGTAAATGACCCCAGTGTTCAGTAGTAGATGTGTTAAATTAGCAGTTGTGATGTGTTTGTTGCCTTTATTTTGTCTTTTCCGGTGAACCAAGAAGTGCTTTTATTTTGGAGAGACTGTAGACAGAGGAAAAGCTGGAAATTGACAAAAGGTGAACAGTAAAGTTCGTAAGACGAGACTGGGGGAGGGAGAGATAAACACAGGAAAGAAACAAGTAATAAGGACGAACAGGGAGAGTTTAATGGTGTTTAGCGCTTGTCAAGAAGGCAACAAGGTATTTGTATTTCTTTGTGTCTAACTGTCTAATAATTTTGACTTTTTGTTGTATTTGCTGTCTTCATGAGCTAAGATTAATGCATTGTTTTGTCTTCTGTCTTACTTAATTTCTGTTCAGCTCTTACGTTGGTCGATGAGGTTCCTTGAAAAACGGAAAAAACTGCCTTAGACCATCAGTTCTGACTTGTTTTATTTCGACTGGGACGCTACAAATAAGAAAGGGAGGGTAGAAAGGAAGAGATAGTGAGAGAATTTGAGATGGATAATATCTCGGTTGAACAGAATATCCACAGTTCAGAGTGACTGTAGCTGCCCCAGGTTGTGCTCACTTTGATTTACACATTTCATTTTGAATTTCTAACACTCTGAGCCAATCAGCTGGCAAGGCCAGCAGAAATTCTCTTGGTGCTCTCAATGGCCAGTCTGAACCTGGCCAGTGAACACATCACATAACTGATAACTATATACTGTGCCTCTCTAGATAATTAGGAGTGACAAACTGCAGCCTTACCTGCATGCCTTCAACTATGTAGTACCACTGACACAGGTACCCACAAAGTGCTTCTCTAAAAAGGGGCATGAATGTGACTGTCAAAGCATCAGAATCTGGAGGTTCTTAACAGGGTGTGGTTATTCTTTAAAGCTCCAAATCATTCATTTGGAGTCGTGTTTGTGGCCATCTGTCGCAATATTCACTCTTTTAGCTCTGTGCCTGCTCTTCACAAACTTATGAGGAAAATATGCGCCATGTTAACTATCCAATCTCTCTGCTGTTAGGTGCCAATGTGAAACCAGAAGTCAGTGCTGTTTTAATGTAACATTGCGTGACTAACGCCTGTCCTGTATGTATCTCACGTTACATTCTTATTTTAACACAAAACATGGCATTTTTTCTAAACTTAACCAAGTTGTTTTGTTGCCTGACCCTAACTGCAACTGTTTGACAACTTTAACAACATTTTACAATGATTTTCACCCAGGAGACATCTGTGTGTCACATACAGAGGTTAAAGGGTGCATCTCATACCCTATGGCGTCTGTATCACATGCTGGAGGCAAGAGAAGGCAACAACCTGGGATGAAAACATATTAATGCTCTGCAGGTTCATCACTACGAGTGACTCCTGTCACATTGTTTTCACATTGTCATTTGATACAGATCAAAAAAATATTGATTTGAGAGTGGACATTTAAACTGGGCCCCTCCTCTTCCTCTGGCTACCATTAGCTGGACACAACATGGAGAGATCCTTGCTATGTTAATCAAAATAGTTAGTTTTGAACATTTATGGAGAAAGCTATCATACTCGCTGTGTTGCACCATCCAATTTAATCTTTTCCTACTCTGACAAGACGGATTTCTAACAGAGCTTTCCTCTTTGAGTCTATTTTGCCATGAACAAAAAAGTAACAAGAAAGTTAACAGGTAGTCACTGCAGCACCACCTATTTCGCGAAGTTGAAGTTGAAGTGGGTCTGTATGATGTAATACATATTTTAGCCACCTAAAAAGGTCTCACCGAAAAAAAAAAAATCAATAACAATTTAAGCGCAAGCTATATTTAGAATATTTTCACTGCTCTACCTTGCCGCAGACGGCCCTTTCTCTCAAGAATGCCATCAATGGCTTCAGTTTCCCATCTAAACTTCTGTCAAAGCCACCAGACTCCATTGAGAAAAACAATCATTTTAGCTCGCTGAACACTGGAGCTGCTCTTCTACTGCTGCAGGAGTCAATTAGTTTGTGTTACTGTGTTGACTTTGGTAAATCCACACTAACCCATTGAAACACCAAAGTTACATGAAACACAAACTAACTGAGGCAGTGGTAGACCAACAGCTCCTGTATTTGGTGATGTTACAGTTTTTCTTAATTGAGTCCTGCTTTGAAGAGAGCGATATATCAGCTTCTCCTCCCAAATAGAAATCACTGTCTGACAGCAAGTTGAAGGGGTAAAAATATTCTAAATACTAGTTTATACACTTAAACTGAATTTTTTATGTGGCAAAAATATGTTATGCTACTGCCCCCGTCCAAAGCAGCACATTGCTTAGCTTTCATGTCAACACTCCTGTCTGCTTCTCCAAACTGGGGGCATGCAGACCACCATCGACTGTATGTAATACGCTGATTATTGATAAGTACCTCATGTAACTCCACTTCAAAAATCCGAACTATCCCTCTAAAATGCAGAAATCAATAAATACATACATGCAGTCTGTTCAGCAACAGTGTTTGTATATGCATTCTGGGTGTTACTGCCTGTTTCTACATCTTCACTACATAGCCACTTGCGTGAGTGTCACAGCACCGATGCACTGATGCATGTAGATTAGCTACAAGGCTACAGTAATGTGAGTGTGCGTGTGATCATGCGATTGTTCTGTCCTCCTCTGACCCCTGGCTGTACCACTGTCTGGCTGCACACTCACTCTCTCACTCTCCCCCTCTCCTCCTCGCTCACTCGTTCATATCAGACATGTCATCCACCACAGAGCACTCGGACACTCTCATGGGAACTGCCTGACCCAGATCTGTCTTCTTCTCTGCCCAGTTGACCACACACACACATACACACACACTCAGGCACAGATGCACTTGACATTTGGGTCACTGACAAGACATCAGGTGAGGACAGAGGAACCCAGGTGACAAGGAGAAGCAGTGAACCTTTGCTGTGATATTGCCCCTCTGAGCCCAGGAATACACACACACACACACACACATACAGCTACACACACACTTGTCTCCATGTTGTATTTGCCTGTCATGCGAGCAGGAATGGCAGTGCTTGTTTCTCCGCTCTGAAAGCCAGTGAAGGCCTCCCTATTCAGACGGTGGCCTTCCAGAGCTCTCATCACAACGCACGACTCAAAGATGTGTTATTTTCCTGCTCGATATCAGCGGCACTCTATACACCCACAGAAAATTGCATGAAACTGGATCTTCCAATGGGAAACCATGAATGGAAGAGTGGTTGAATTGCGTGTGGTTGAAAAATAAATAGGGAACAACCTTGAAGAACCAACAAAGTATGCCTTTCATCCAACGCAAAGATTAATACATCATTTATTAAAGGATAAATCCAGTTTATTACAACTTAGGTCTTCCTTTCATAGTTTTGACCTTCATCCTGATCAGTTGGGAAAATATTGTACTTCTCCAAATAATTGCTGAGATCTTAGAACATGGTGTCATCGCTAGTCAAGATGCTGCAAAAGCAGCAATCAGATGATCCGAGTCATTTTAACAAGATGCCGGTAATAATGCCTTATTGCCAGCAGTGTTTAGATACCCCCATGTACTTCATACATTTCATCTGAAAGTAAAATACTTATCTCTTCACCTACCAAAACACAGAAGGCAATCTGGCATGCTAATAGTGGAAAACTCAACAGATAAATCTTCAAGTTTGCCCCACCTTACCATTTCCAAGTGGCATTATTATTGGTGCAGCTGTCTCAAAGACAACCAGCGCGCCAAAGTTTTTTAAGCTACTTAGGTTGTTCCACTGTCCGCCATTTCAGCTAGTAGGGATAGTGACTGCAAAAGTCAGTCTTTGTTTTCTGGGGATAGCTACTGATAGCTGGCTAACCTGTTCTGGTTAGGGCTATGGTTGACACACTTCTATTGTACTGTAAATCGAGTCTTCATTTTTTGGGGAAATCATATCCAGTGGCAGACAGTAATGTATGATATCTAACAAATAAGCATCCTGGATGACGTTATATACTTAAAGTGCAGTTACGTAAGTTAGGTTTAGGGAAAGAAACATGGTCACGACGTAAGTTGAAATAACTCAAAGTTGGTTTCACAGGGTTCCAAACACTGGTCTTTAGGGGAATGTCCTGTGTTTTGCAACCCATCTGCACCAAGACTTGCGCCCTAATGTGGACTACTTCCTTATTTACTCCTGTCAACACGTTGGTCACATGATCTCAGCCTTCCTGGCTACGTGGTTTACACAAGAATTATTGGCTCATAGTGACATGGGTTATATATGAGTTGAGGAGCATTATTTTTTGTTGGAATACATACAAACAGTGCGTGAGAATAGCCTGCATTATTCTATAGCCATTACATTGTGTGTACTTCATAGCTAGTTGAATAAAAAATATAGTCTATTGCCACTTTAACAGCTTAAAATCTTAGCTACTGTTCAGGTAACAGTGGTTGAAATGGCACTGATTAACAATTTGTGTGGAACAGTGCCACAGCTACCTCTACAATATCAAGCACTAATGCTACTTGTTAGTGTCATCAACATTTCCCTCAAGTTTGTACCTGCTGTAGGCTTCATCTATCCCTGAGTTTTCTCATTGTGATAAAGCTTTATTGACATGGAGTTTAAAAGATCTTACCGTTCTGCTGCCGGACAGTCTACTGGACAGAACGCCCCCAAGAATGCCGAGGACACCCAAGAGCTCCAAGGACCTTCAAACAAGAATTTGCTGCCCCGTCCCTCAATGCAGCTTTTCTTCTGGCCATCAGAAGCACCAGGTGAAACTTTACATTTTCCTGTGACATTTGAGTTGATGCTATGCAGTTTAACAGTGTTATAGTAGGATCCTCCATCAATAGAGTAATGATACTGAACCTCAAGAATCTTTACTGATGCCTCGTGATCTCCCAGCTGCTGAACGGTGCATTAATTCAATTTGACTGGTCAATATCAAAGTTTTCATCCACTTAGTGGTCTCCTGTGTTTCCACAAGCTAATACATTTTGCCAGGATGTCATTCACTGATGTACGTTGGTATATAGGGTGGTCCTCCTTCACTCATAAGCTGTATACACATTCAGTCATTTAATTTGCATATTAGTAGGTATTAGTTGCGTGGGTTACAGAGTGCTAGCATTTGCTTTGTCAGTAGGCTACACTTTTTAAAGACTAAGGCCTTTTTATGTTGCCCTTTTATTCTTTACTTTTCATCCCACTTCAAAAACGAACACACTCGTCTGGTCTCTTTCTTTTGGGATGAAAATCAAGGTGTTTCACGTAATGCTCCTCCTACAGGCCTGGAGAATGTTTTGCCGGATATGCAGCAGTTTTCTGCTGCGTTTGTTTTCAGGTTTTGTGTTTTCGACTTTGCGTTTCTGTATTTGCAGCATTTAGCTGTTAATGTATTTGTGTTTGCTTTCTGCAGCATGTTTTTTCATTTGCAAAATGTTTCAGTTGTATTTGTTTTAGATTTTGTGTGTGTCTTTGAATTGACATCATTTCTGAAGCTGCAGCATGTTTCTCCTAATGGAAATGGTTTACCCTCGCACCTCAAGTTTGTGACACTTGTTCTCATAACTGATAGAGATAATGGTTGAAATGACAAAAACAGCATCCATTTTGTTAATAAACTTCAATTAACATAGTCTAATAATTTCAGCCTCCTGTGAGCATTCACCCACAGCACTTAGCTTTCCTTTCTATTGCAGCCACGTGACATGTGCATATTAAACCCTGATTGGATGTTATGAATATTTGATGGAATATATGATCAAACTAAATGTAAATGTGTATCCATTTCCGTGCATACTGTATGCCATATGTTCAGCGCGGAGGGGGGGCTTGTGATGAAATGGTGGGCATCTGATCAATTCCTTCTGATCTGTCGATACTGGCCTTATTGCGGACACACACACACACACACACACACACACACACACACACACACAACACTGACTCCTTCTCTGGGTCTCTCAACAATGAATTAGTATTACCTTCTAGCAAAAGCCATTCTGAGCTTCATTCATAGCTGTGACAATCTACTCTCTGAGGTGTACGCTCCTTTATCTGCTGGGACCTCAGTGTTTCTGTGTATGTGTGTGTGTGTGTGTGTGTGTGTGTGTCTGCATGCCTGCCTGCTATAA
>JAPZEB010000007.1:30562558-30579687 GCA_029783705.1 Chaetodon striatus
GTTTGCCTCAGGCTTTCCTCATTTGCACGTGAAATGGCAGACAGGTGTGCTCTGTCCGCCTTATGCTTTCCATGTAGGTGCATGGAACAGTCTTCTGCATGGGCCTGAGGAGAGGCAGAGGGGCCCCAGAACAGAGCCATACCGCCAAATATAATACTGCAATGGAAATAAAGTTTTCTTTGACAAAAGTGTCCCTGACTGAACTACAGTTTTTGGCATTTCCACATTGCCTTCATTTTTTGTTGCATGGACTCCCCAACACTTGGAAAAAGACTTTGATGTGAAAGTTCCCCTTTAATAACATTATGAAGACAGCTGATGACTACATTATCTCAAGAAATATTGTTCTAAGGCCATATTTACATGAAAACGATTCTCTGGAAATTGAATCGTTTCTTAAAGTTTTGCGTTCAGACGCCAACATTTTGATAACAATTGCCATGCACACTGATCCGCAAAAATGACCCAAAATGCTGTAGTATACATGCCAGGCCAGTAGTTGGCGGTGTGACTTTGCAATGAAACAACACACAGATGCACAAATGTGCTTCCTTCTACAAAGCAGTGATGTATAAACAAACAAAATAGCATGAACGTTTTGTCTGGACAGACGACGAGGTGGAGTTGCTACAGTAACGCACTTTGCTGGAGAAGCATTGATCAATTCAATAGGGTGAGCAGCACAAACACAGCGTGGGAGTCTGCTATTGTTGTTGTGATGGTCGACTTTCTCACGCATGCCTAGTGACTGGAACCTTAATGCGCTTGTGCGAAAAGTCTCCGTTTTCAGAGGAACTGCATATTGCAAGTTTACATGACAATGGAGATGGTGCTGTTTCCAAAAAAATTGCACTCTGGAACCTGTTTTCAAAACGTCGCGTTTTCAGGCACCCAAAACGTAACTTAAGCTTGTCGTTTTCGGTTGAAATTGTTGTCGTATAAACAGGACCTAAGTTATGTATTATTTGACTAAGCACAGTAACTATTTTTTATTTTCATTATTTGTTCCTCAGCACTTGCTTTACCCTTCTGTGTCTGAAGTACAATGGCACCATTCAGAAGAAGTTCAGAAGTTAAAGCATCCAAGTTAAAGCTCAAATCATAAAGACAAATCGCTGATGGTGACGCTCACAATGCTGCAGCTGATTACCTTTCCACCACGCCCCGCACCCAGCCATTCCTGCCTTTAAACTAGCATGATGCTCCTCCCTTTTCTCATTTCAGCGGTAAAGGGGGAGGTGCAGCTGGATGGAAGAAGGTGGGGAAACCGTCCATCAGAGGCGGGCCGAGCCGGGACACGGCCCATAAGGAGCAGCATGAAGCCCCACAAGTTATTACCCCTGCTACCCGGGCCCATTTTGTCTTCATCAATTCTTAAACTCATAAGACTCCCTGCCTCTCTCCTTTTCCAAATTGTACCATCTATCAAGCCCGCTGCTACTCTCGCTACCTCTCCCTTCTTCCTCTATGTTCCTCTCTTGCTCTGTGGTTTTCTCTCTCATGGTTCTCGCTCTCACTGCAGAACAAGGCAGTGCGGCGGCATATTGTCAAATTATCCCCAGGCATGAGAGGATGGGCTTTTTTTTACAGGTGGTATTGACTAAAGCACCCCTGTACATACTTATTTCTTTCTTTCTTTTTTGCCTTCTTTCTTGCTTTCTCCACTGTCCCTGTGTCTTTCCTTTATTCCCTCCTCCCTCTCCCCAACACATCCTCTCCCTAAAATCTCTCCCTCCCTTCATCCCCCTCTCCATCTTACTTTATCTCCCTCTCTCCACTTTATCATCCTCCGAGCCCTCCCCTCCTCCCCTCCTCTCCTCATCTCTCTCTCTACAGCCTGTCTTCCTTTTATCTTTTTCGTCTCGCTGCTGGTTTCTCATTGTGGTGGACCGGCTGGCCTTCTTTCTTTCTCCCTCTTCCCCTCTCTTTCTCTCCATCTCTCTAATTACGTGCAGAGACAAAGGCGTCTGATTCTGCCTCCTCCCACTCAGAGCTGTCAGGCCTGGTGTAGGAGAGAGTTAATTTCACACTTACTGCATGCTTTAATTAAAAAGGGGTGAAGGGGGGGTGGGTGGGTGGGAGAGGGAAAAAAAACAAGTAGGGATACATGCGCTCAGTCACACATCATACAAAGGGTGGACTGTGTGCGAATGTGTGTGTTTTGTGAACATGCGTCATATTTTCTGCTTGTGCCTACAGGTATGTGTGCATGCGGTCCTGAGCCAGGTTTGTGTTTTTATCTATTTAGCTGTGTAGGTGTGCACTTGAGCACGTGCAGAGTTCACTGCTTCGCTCCTCAGGTGGATGACACACGTACTGTCTCTTCTCCCTTAGCGGCAACAGGCTGTATTTTTAGCTGGGGGCTTTAATGAGGAATCAATAGGATTGTAATGGCTTGTTAGGGGGGCTACAGTCCCACTCTCACACACACATGTACACATCACTGCTTTGATCCTCTGCATTGGCAGCTGGAGTGTGATGTGCACACACACATGCAAATACACAACATTTCACACATACTTGAGCATGTGCAAAAACAAACAGCACACACACACACTCATAAATACAGATATGAAATTACAAAACATGCGCACACACACTGTACAGCACAACCCCCACCCCTACAATAATTCTCACCACAACAGCACATGATAACCCTTGTTAAGCTATTGAGATATGGATGATAGTTCCACCCACCATTGTAAAATCGGGTAATTTATTACCCTCATCCACAGCATGTAGCAGCAAGACAGTGATTCAAGCAAGACATGAACTACCTCACATATCCCTCACCGCTGCCCGGCGATTGAAATTCCATGGTGATATGATGTACTGTATTACAGACAACACTGTCACCTGATCCCTTTGTTTCTCAATGTGGCCTTGCATTATTTATCTAACCCCACCTACAGGAGATAGTTAAGATTTTGTGATGTAAAAGAAATCTTGTGGCTGAGTGGCGTTGATTCTGCATGTATAATGAGGACATCTGTGTGCTCATCTACATGTGGTGTACATATGTATTTGTGTAGGCATGCAGATGTGTGTTTGATTGCCAGAAGACACTGTCTAAATGCCCAAAGCTTGTGGTACTCCCATCTGTAATGTTACATAATTCTACAATGTCAAGCATCAGGAAAGGTCACGCTATGGCCTACCTTTGCAATTTCTGCATGAGGTATCAGTAGGACTGTCAGCGTTTATGCATTAAGAGCGATGCAATGAAGGTCTGAACATATAACCTGTTTTGTTTTTTTTGTTTTTTTAATCCCATTAATCGCATGCTATTTTTCCACTTTGATGCACCTTAGTCAAGCTGCCACATGGCTTGACTAAGGTCATTTTACTTTAAAAAATTCCCAGACAGCTCAGTTGACAGTCAAAAGTAATATGCACCTTGTGTCAAACGAAATTAAAATATCACCAAAGTACCTTGAGTTTGAACTCCCACCTACGAGCTGAATATACTGGTGCAGCTGAGCGTGAGACCTGTAGATGAAACGAAATTGAAGATGTTAACTACAGAGCTTGCTAAATGGGTGGCAGATGACTGCTGAACAGTCAACACCATAGAAGACTCAGGTCTAAGGGACATTGTCAGGTTGGTGTGTTGGTGTGGTTTTTAAAACCACACTATTGTGGCAGTGCAGCACGGATTTTAAAGAAATAAATCTAAAAGTCAAGGTCATAAAGATAAGTTCTTTGCATTCATGTGATTCCCAAACAAGACACTGTTAAAATTGCTTTACCTTGTGAATAGGAACTTCAAAACTGTTTTGGAAATGCAATTAATAATATCATGTAATATAATTATTAATATAATAATTAACTGTTGAAATTCATCGATTTATTCTGATTTTAAAATTACTTATTCTAGAGCCTTGGGTATCAGTTATACTGCATGTGAGAATATGACACCTACACTTTTGCATTCATGATGTGTGTTTTGCATGTGAACACACATACTTGCACACAAATACAAACCTCACAAAAGTGTGTATATTAAAGGGAATATTTGCCACGATTTTTTATGAATGTCCAATCTGTAAATGTAGTTGCTAATGCAATAAATTCCTCAGTGTGTGCTGTATTGACTGAGGGAGCTGTGTTCGCAGCTGCAAAATCTGTTGTTCTTCCTGCATCAAGTGTTGTCATTGCCGTCAAATGACAGTGACATAGTTAGAGGTAAGACAGAACTACAGGTTGGATTTCTCCTCTGGGTAGCCAGGGGGCATACTCTAGATGCCACTCAATAACCGAACTTCCTTGTTCTCTTAGCTTGCCTTGCAAACTAGCTACATTTCCAACAGCAAAAATGGCATCCAAAATATGAGTGCAGAGGATGTCATGGACGAGGATACATTTTACAGTGGTTTGCCATATTTATTTGGGCCAGAGTATCCAGCTGAAGAACTAGAGCGCAGAGAAGCCAAGGCTGCGGTCTCCTATGATGATATGGCCATTGGTACCTGAGCTGCTGAGAGCAAACATAGACTAGCAATGCCATGCCTTCGGTCCAATTGCCCTCCGATACCAACAGAAACTTAATCATTCTGCTGCAATTAATTTCAGCATGGGCAGTTTTTTGTTGGATGCTGTCACCAATGGAATTGGTAGGAGGTGTGCTGGAGACCCTCTTCAAGATCATGAACCAGAAAAGACAACCAAGACCAGCTGGCCAAGAAGGCAGATAACCATTGAGTGATTTTTTTTCTATTTTCACCTACGCAATGTTTTTCCCAACAAAGTAATAGCTGATTATAGCTGTAATTATAGCACACACTGAGAAATGTGTTCCTTCAATTTGCTACGTTGCGCGGATCTGTTAGTAACATACAATGTGGTGAATTTTCCCTTAGAAGAATACATTAGTCTTTGTGTTTGCAGTGCAGGAACAGTGCGTTCTCTGAGCTGCCATGTGGAACACAAACCAAGCTCAGTGTTGCTCCTGAACAGCATATTTATGAAATGTTAACTGCTGCTGTATGTTAACCTTTGAATTGAGCAAATGACAGAAGAATGTATAATGTTGATCTTCATTCAAGAAGCCATTCCACAGGGGTAGAGTGCAGCACTTGAAGGCAGATACATTTATGCTGAAGGTCCAGCTCAATCAAAGTAAAACTGATTTCTATGCCTGAAAGGTTAAGTCTCATTCCATAGTCAACAAGAAATTTTACTACCCTTAGATATGTCCATTGTCCCTTGGAATATGGATCCCATTGGACAGTTCTTAGACAATGTACAGTGCCAACTTCTAGCACTAATGCAGAAAGCACTGAGCCCTCTTTGTATTTTGTTAGACACAAAGTAAGGGTGTTTGGTATGGAAAGATGGAATATCCCATTGCAAGTCTGACTCTCATGGAAAAGCACAAAGTTCACAACTCATCTCAATGAACCACAATCTTCCCAAAATCAGTGTGGTGATTTTTGTACTACTGTGAACAGATTCCATGAAAGAACCAAAGACCTTTGTAGCCTTATACAGCTTATTCCTCTATGTATGTCATTTTCTTTTTCTTTTTCGTTTTTTTTTTCTGCAATTTTTTTCTGAAGTGGAAATCAGGACATGCACCACTAAATAATTATATCAACTGAAAAGATTAACCGATTGTTATTCTTTTATTTGCTGTATGGAGGACCTCTGTGTTCCAATACTAATTCATGGACGCTATTATTATTTAAGTCAGTAACATTTACGTGCTACATATTCCTGAAAATATTTGTGTTAAATCAAATTACCACACATACATTCTTGCATTTCTATGGTGTGGGTCTGCTGAGTGGATGTACAATACTGGTGCTTGAAGGCCAAAGAGTACACAAAGCACAGAGAATGGAAGGAACAGGGGTCTAGTGGGTTAATTCAGCTATAGTGACAGGGTTGGTCAGGTTCAACACCTCAGCTTTTATTAACATTGTCAGCAATTTATGAAAAGCACCCCATAGAACTACATTTAAATTAACTGCAGTGTACAGTTTTAGTGAATGATGCAGAGGAGTTTGAGAGATGTATGTGCTGAGGTATAGTGAGGTCAAATCCATCATGTTGCAGAATTGCTCTAGATAGGTTCTCCTTGTTATTTTCATGAGGGGCGTTTTAGTGCAATGCATCATTAATAAATGTGCCGCTGAAGAGATCTCCTTCATACATGGACAACAGCTGCAACAGTACACCCCCATACCTTACATATAGCACGAACCAGACATCCGGCAGATATTAGAATAAGCTCAGGGAGAGGCGTGCTGATTCCAATTAGCAGTCTGTTGTTTCACACTGTGGGCGATGGAGCTTGTTATTCCTTGCATGGAGAGAGTCTGAGGAGCACTGCTCTGCGGCTCCCACCGTGCAATCAGCCTCTATGACTCTCTCGTACCCACCAAGCACTGATTGCCACATTCATCTGGCACTATTCTCACTCTGTGAGGTACTGCAGAGGTGCATTTGTTAAGAACTGTCTTGGACACCTGTAGAACAAGGTACAAATGGCCCGACTTGAGGGCTGATGTCATGCCGTTGCTAAGAGCTATAAGTAGGTATAATGAACCCGGCAGAGAAAGGGTTAGATCCAAGAAAAGGAAATAATCACAATTTCTCTGTGCAATCATAATTTAGGGTATGAGTACTAATGCTGTATTATAGGCACTAATTATATGACTTGATTAAAAACTAGGGGATTACAATGGAGGATTCAATTGCAGGCTGACGACGCGGACTCTTTGTTTTGCTCTCTCACTGTTCCATGCATCAAGGGATTCAGAAAAGAATCCAGGTGCTGCATCTAAAACGACTTGATTGTGTACTTGTCAAACAATTGTGTTTGGGTGCGTCTGATTGTTCTTCAGAGGGAATTATTTTTACTGAACCCACTTTCACAGGCACGCAAGGTATTTTTATGTGGATTGGTATGTATATGTGATATTTGCTGGTATGCTTTTCAGATGACTCTCACAAATGCAATAATCCACAAACGAGCGCTGGGCAGATTACAAAAAAAATCATCAATATCTCTCTGGCATTGTGGACCGTGCATCAGCCATTGGCATTAAGCTTTGATACAAATAGAAAATGGAGAAAAATGAGGAGAAGGTATCACATGCTCCATCAAATCATGGCGATTAATATGTGTGAGCATTAAAAGTCGGTTAACATTTTACATTTTGCCTCTTAGCTTTGTTTCAGGTGTGAGATAAAAAGATTAATATCAGTCTCATGTCTGTGTTTTAAGTATGGAGCTGGAGTATTATATATTACTCACTGATTCCTTTTACATTCTTTTATACCTTTTTGGCTGCAACGACCATGGCCAGAGTCATTATGTTTACAGGTTACTCATCTGTTCATCTGTCTGTCCATCCCATTGTCATGAGCATATCTCAAGAACGCCTTGAGGGAATTCCCCCAAACTTGGCACTGACGTCCACTTGGTCTCAACTATGAATTGATTCATATATAGTGGTTACAGGTCACTGTGACCTCACAAAACATGTTTTTGGCCATAACCATATATAAGAATTCATACACTAATTATGACAAAATTTCACACAAATGTCTAATAGGAAAAAATTATGAAGTGATGACATTTTATATCCAAAAGGTCAAAAGTCAACTTCACTGTGACATTATAACTTTGCTGGTCATCACTCAACATCTTATCTCAGGAACAGAAGGGGAGACATTTGGCCAGATACTGAATTGGTGACACTGATCTTGGGTGTAAACCTGTAACTGTGCTGATTGTGTAGATCCTCTGTGCTGCTGGGTTGAAGATGGTGAAGCATATATGTTTTAGAATTTGTAGCTGCCGTGGACCAACATCCATATATTACACATTGTCTACTGTCAGGGCTTCATATAAGTCTGTTCAGACATGTAAACTATATTCGCAGCTTGACTGGTTGGTGTAGGCATACAACCACGAGATGGTAATTCTATTAATTTATTTACTCTCAATGGCAAACGTAATTAGTCACATTACTCTCTACATTGATTTTTTTTTTTACTGTAGATGCTATTTGCACCTAGGTGTCCATGGCCAACAATGCTATTTGTACCCATGGTTTAAATAGCCAATAGCCAGCACTTACACCCAGGTGTATATTTCTGCATGTCCTGGCACTGTTGAAATATGACATTAACATGAATGGGTCTCATCAGCTATTCTGCTGAAGTTTATGTACGCAGTGTGCATTCAGCAGCTTTATACATTCTAAAAACTTAAACTAGTAAGTCAGCTAGGTCTAAAAATAACAAACTAATCTTGATTCACACAGGACTCAAACCCCAGACTCCTGTGTAAAGGTCCTGTCTTAAACCCATTAATCCAGCACACCTTACTCCCTCTAAAGACTGTGTTGATCTTTATACTATGTCACTTAATTTTCTGACATTACATGTGTGAGTTTTGTTCTTGTAAATTTACAACTTTCAATTTAGAGAATATCTTAGATTGGTTACAGTACTGACCCTAACAATGACTTCTATGTTGTAATCCTAACTGCTTCTGACCTCAATGCGTTAGCATGACATGATTGATTGATTGATTGATTGATTGATTGATTGATTGATTGGTTGATTGATTGATATTTGTGTCATGCACACTTACTTTTGCCAAACCCTCATGGGTTTACAAGATACCATTTCAATGATCTTGGGGTAACAATTAAAAGTACATGTTATTTATTTACTCAGTCCAGAAACAGAATATTCTGCCTTCTATTCCAGGCCTGGCAAAGAAATTCAACCACAAAAAAAAGTTCCCTTTCTGAAACAAAACTCAAAATTTTCATGATCATCCAATCAAGAGAAATCAACATAGAGAGAGGTCATTTTACTGAAAGGTACATTACTTATGTCTTCATATACAGGACAGTAAAACAAGAAGTGAAACTCATTCTCATCTTCACCTAAATTACACAATAAACAAAGTCTGTCCTCCCATGGGGTGGCATTGAACCTTCCAGTCTCTTAGGCTAATAGTAACGCTCCTGAGCGCAACTGTGCACATACTGATCTTTGTCTTTTGTTTAGCTTATACTGTACTTCACGTAAATGGACCATTCTTCTCTACACATGCAAAATATCTCACTCCTAATCACCTGAATATCACAGGTTAACCTGTTTGTCAATAAATGACAAACTGTTAAAATTAAGTAATGATTTCAACTTGTTACCCCAGGGATGACAATGGGAGGTGTCCCAATTTCATTTTTCAATTTAATCTTTTTAGTGAGTCTATGATCTGACATCTTCACAAGTCTATTACAAAGCTGGAGCATTTGACATTTATGCCATTTATGCCCCTCGAATCATTCTGTAATGCATTGTGTTACTACTAAACACCAGAGGCATAGTCAGACACAGGACACACATGGATTGTAGAATTGTGTATAAGTACTGGCCAATTATAGCACGCAGTAAGACCCATAATAACGTGTTGTAGGGATGGGTGTGAATGGCCAAATAACTGCAGTGTGACTACTCACCCAGTTGCCAATCAACACACTGTTTTGTTATTCAGCCCAGCTCTATCAAAGTTGCCTTTAAACAACCCTGAAGCGCCCTTACTCACACATCAGATATTCTGTATTCAACATGTGTAGAAACAGAAAACAAGACAATGTGGCCAGTCCATAGTTAAGGGGAGTTTTATGACCATTTCTGACCATTGACAGATAGCTAATGTTAGCATAGTTCTGCACATAGTTCTCCAGAGGACTCTTCCTCACAGTAAAATAGCACTAAATCCAGCCTGGTCTCACTCCCAGGGCATCAAAATATGCAGCTTGGGCAGTGTCCCTGACGTCATTGTAGTGATGTTGAGGGACCTTTTTACATCTTTAGGAGACACACTGGGCTTTCAACCAACTCCAATGTAAACCCATCTGCATTATTTTTAGACGTTCAGAGACAGATATGGTATGAAGAGCGGCCCAACTAGCGCAGGACTTTGACCAAGTTGTGCTCATATTCCGTGTGAAACTAATAGTCACTGTCATTGTATGAGTAATTGTGTTACATCAGTTAGTAGTCACGTTAGTTGTTTAAACCTAAACGCCGACCCCTTCGTATTCACGTCAACTCATGTGACTTACCACTGACCCATCAGCATCAAGATCTGCTGACCCCCCGTATCAGCAAACAATGCAAATGGCTGCTCATGGCGTCTCCCCTTGCGTCAAAATATGGTGAGGGAATGAGATCATGTTGCTTCATCCAACTCTGAACAAAACTAGGTGGTTCTTGAATGTAGGCTTAACAGTGACTAAGGTTAGTAAGCGAGCTAAGACCCAACATGTGAATAAGACAACTACGGAGTAACTGGGAGTCACATTTCTGGAATATTGGTTTTGGTAGAAGCTAACCAAAAGTACTTGTGCTTTTGTACTTTGCTACATTATACTTCTACTCCACTTTAATTAGGAGGTAAATATTGTGCTTCTACTCCAAATAATTAATTTTTATTACTCCTTACTATTAGTTTGAAGATTCAGATTGATGATAGAAAATATAATCAACAAATAAAGGATGTTTTGTTATCATAGGTAACAGTAAGACTACCCAGCAGTGTATAAAATAATTAAAATAAGCTTCGCCTTTACCAGCTTTATTATAATATATAATATAATTATAATCCAATAATATAATGATAATGAGTACTTCTGCTTTTGGCACTCTAAGGGCATTGTGATGCTTATACATTTGTACTTTTACTGCAGTGAAAGATCTGAGTACTTCTGGATGAATGGATAAAACACAGCACCATCCGTACCAACAGGATGGATGGGTAATATGAGGGATGGAAGGAGGATAGCATAGATGGATGGAGGGGCTGAATGGACTGAGAGAAATAGGAAGGTAGGGAAGTAATAATAGACGGGGGAGTGCAGCAGTGCTAAAGGCATGGGAGGAATAAATGCACTGATGGATGGAGGAAGACAAGTGGATGGATGGATGGCAGGAGAAATGGTGAAGGAGGACGTGTTGATGGGATGGACAGGTGGTAGACGGGGTGAGTGAAGTATTTAAGGAAGGGTATATAGATGCATGGATGGTTCGGGGGTAATGGAACGATAAGATAAAGGATTAGGATTTTACAGTCTGCTGACAGTGAAGATAGACAAATATGTAAAAGTCATGACTAACTTCAAGATAGGCAAACAGATATACAAAACATAGATGTTCATATTTGGTCTATTTTTAGATTCTGTTGCAGTAAATCAAGAAAAATAAATTTTCTAAGCATTCCAAAAACCTGATCATAGAAATAAACCATTGCTGAGTGCTAAATGAAATTCCGTAGTCTTAAAATACCTTACATTGAAAACCATGTATCTGAATTTATGTAGTTTATATTCCCCTCTTTGAAATCTCAAAAAAGATCATCTTAAGTTTCACAAGCCACCCTAAACTTTTGTTTGTTAGATCACATGACTGACAGGGTAGGACAGAGGTGTGATCCCTTTTGTTCAGGCTCAAATACTCGATTGCTTAAATGCTTGGTTTCTCTAATGTTTATCTTTTACACTTTTTTTAAACCATGCCAGGTGCTAGCTCTTTCAGTCAGTCCACCAGACTATATCCAGACTGATCCAGACTAAAATGTCTCAACAAAAACATTTAAAATTATCCAGTCCCTTAGTTTACGAACAAATACCTGCAAATTAATGACAATCCCATCAGCCTAATCTGTACTGAAAATTAAAAAACCCAAATGTTAGCATGCTAACATGTTAATGGCAACAGGTTCTCATCCCAACTCGTCAAAAGTCGGCGCTTTTTCAGTGTACTTCAGCGCCTACCATCTAAATATTACAGGCTAGGTACCCTCCTGCCTCTGTTGACATTTTGGGATGGTGTGTCAATTTACACTTGTTATGTTCTCTGTGTCTTTTCAAAATACACTTCCTTTTTCAGAGGAAATCTACATTTTTTGCTAATTACGTGCATACAATCTTTTTCAAAATACACAGTAAAACACCTTGTTTTTACATTTATTTACTTGTGCAACAAAAGCATATGGTCAGGTTTAGAAAAAAAGCAGGCTCCTGGGTCAATGTCTGGGGTTTATTGGACCCATCCACTTCCACTTCCACCCACCCTGTAGGGACTTTCCAGCTTTTTCTATTACATTGTTGTGACATATCATATTGTCGCGGAAGGTGGCTTTGTTCATAGGTACCTGACCCCAAAATCACGAACAAAGTGGCAGTACTTCACAAGTTCAGAATGAGAACCGGCTGATAATGGTGAAGATGGCAGATTCTGCACCTGTTAAATATTAGCACTTTATGTTAGCATGTAGCCTAAAATACTGCTGTGCTTAAGTAAAGCCGCACAGAGCTGCTATGGTTTGCTATGGCATTTACAACGGGTATTAGCATATGATTTGTATCTGGATACATTATCTGGATGATAATGTGGACATGTGTTACCTTTCCGGCTTTAGCTTGGCCTTTAGCTGGTAACTAGCTTGTAACAGTCTGGATCAAACCTGTCTGAATGGTAAAGAATGACAAGTTAAAGTTGTGGCTGACTACTGTGACCTAACCACCACTAAAGACATGCACTTTACAGTCACTGCGGCAACATACTGGTAGTCATACTAACACCAGGAGACTCACTTTAACAAATTGCTAGACCATAGGTTTATTTCAGTTACACTTAGTATTAAGATGTGCTCTGGCTACCTTGATTGTGCATGCATTCACAAAATAGTGAGGGGGAGCTGGTAGACTTGTCAATAGACATGGCCCATCTTGAATCCAAGGAAGCAACACTGTTTTACAAGCTCTTCTTTTTTCATTTGCTGAGGAAGGTTTACCTTAATTAGCAGGACAATCTTTTTCTTCAGAATGTGGTGTCTGGATTTCTTATTTGAACATTTTGTTTTTGCTTCAGATAACTTGAATTTTTGGATCCAAAAATTCCCACTTGAACATATTTATAAATAAAGTTTAGTATTTGAACCCTGAAAAAAACAAAACAAAGTAGAATAATTGTAAATCAAATTATTTAAAGTGCCCTTGAGAATTACTTGCAGGGGGAGTTACACAACATCACTTAAATAGTTTTCAAAGTAATATATTTCAATGCTATGAATTCAGTTGCATTTACATTTAAGTATTAAATATTGATTAAGCTTCACACTTAGTATTCAGTTGCTTATGTGGTTAAAATCATTACAGCCTTTTATGCTTCAGTATTGCACATACTGAGATTATGATCTTAGTACAAATACTACCAAATATAAACCAAGTGACAAAAGGAGTCAGTAAAGTGGGATCCATGTTGAGCTGTTTGAAACTGACATCAACTGCACTCCTTGATGCAGGTAACTGCAGTGTAAGTATGGAATCATTGTCACCCAAAATGATTTTTCTACTTTGTCAAGTGCCAACATGGAGTAAGAGAATGAATGGATGCAAAGAGAAAATCAAGCTCTACATGGAGGGAATGTCCAGAGGCTTAATGCACCCTGAATGCTATGGGACATTACTGATGCGAGGGGGTTGCTCCAAATCGCTCCCCCCGGGACGATGGGAGCGTTGCACCGCTAGAAGACCCCATGGCTCATTGAAAGGGGTCAGAGGCGAGGTGCTCTGCTCCATTTAGCAGCCTCCTCATGATGGATGAATGGAGGGAGGGGAGGATGGAGAGGAGAAGCAGTGCCCTGCTGAGCACATGGGGAACAGGGTGCCACCAGGGACGTCCTCTTGGAACAGCGAATGGTGGTAATGGGTGGTAATGGGAGCAGACACAGGTGGAGTCAGAGGTGAATGCAGTGTTTTAGGTCAGCATTCCCATACGCTTTTCGGCCCAGTGCTGATGCAATGCATGTAGAAGCTTTGTGTCAAGGCAAATGGGAGGGGGTTTTAAGATTTCACAAAATATATTAAATGGTTTAAACTGAGAGCTATTTTACAGTAACTAAAAAAATACTTCATGGGTAAAAATTTCAAATGTGATTAAAAAACATAACAAATAACATTTAAATATCAATGTTTGCAACAATCACATGTAGGAATGACTGGATATGTACCATTACACTTTGTGTTTTTTTTGTTTTTTTTTCAGGAAAGCTCTGTGGATTATAAAGGAATATTATAGACTTACTACAGTAGGGTCACTAATATTGTTATGCTCACTCTACCACATAATTCAATTAGATTACTTTTACGCTACTACTTCAAGGATAAGAAAATTCCTCTCACAAAGTCCACTTTTGCTTTCAGCCAACTCTCATGAATTTTTCTAATGGAGATGGTTTAGTTTTTATTGTTGCAAGATATTCAATAGGAATTTTCAGTGCCTGCACCAGTAATTTATGTTGTTTTAGCACATGTTCACATAAATGAAAAGTTTCCACAAAAATAAATTGCTGAGGACAAACACAAGATACCCCCTCCCCCAACTTAATTGATAAAAACATATAAATGATTAAAAAAAAGCCATGCTTCGACACACGACCACAAAATGCAGGGTCATTTAGGTTGTGCTGCCAGTGTAATTTATGAAGACAGTAGTAGCTTTCATTTATTACATGTTCATATACCGTATAGTTGTACTTGCTTCTGATAGATAACATAGAATATAGGCTTATAAGAAATACATTTTCAAATTTTGAATTTGAAAACTCCCCTCAGACCCACCTGGCATATTTGGTCCCCTCTAATGTTAACTGCATGGCCACAGCCTTGCAGCTCACCAGGTGTGGGGTTATGTTTGCCATGTATGTGGAGGAATTTGGTTATCTGGTGTTCAAACACTCCATCCCTATAGGTATGACACCTCCTACTACAACAGACTATCAATGCTTCTCCTTCAAACGTACCAGGAATTGTGGGAAAACCTAAATAAAATGGTCCATTCTGAGGAAGCGAGAAAGGGTACAAGTCCCTGGGCAGCAGCAATTGTCTTGGTTCTGTAAAAGATTGGAGAGTTAAGATTGTGTGTGGATTATTGGTGGTAAAATACTGTTACACATAAAAATGCTAATCCTCTTCCTGGAATTGAGGAAGCCTTGACAACCCTGACAAAAGCCAGCATCATGTACATGTCTCTCTTTGCTTTGTGCATGTTCTGTCCTTGTTTTTTGAGTTTAATCAGGATCCAAGTGTGAAGTGCCTGTAGCATGAAAATCATCCCCACGTGAGTTGGTGGAATGAAGGACACATCCCCTGCACAGGTGTTATGTATTTGAATCCGGAGCAACCTCTCATGTGTTACTGGCTGGGTGGTTGTTCATATTCCTTTCTTTTTAAATTACAATTCATTTTAAACAGAAGGATTTTTAAGACTTTTAAGATTGGCTGTCGACAAGTTTAGGCCTCAGATGATTTCTAAAGAAGCTCCAGCACTAGGGCATATGGCTGACCTGCCCAAGGCAACCACCTGCTGGGGAGAGAGGCTTCGCCCAGCAGAATGCAACTCCTTCCTTCTGCAGATCAGGACCTGTGCAGGTGGGTCTTAGTTTTCATGACTGAATGTAGAGTGACGAAAAAGGCAATACCACAAAATGTTGTTTCAGTCTGAGACCAAGTAATACAAGGCAAGAATCGTTGATATCTTTACTGATACTTTGTGGTGTTAAAAACGGCTCATTTTCTTTCATCTAAGGGAAAGCAGTATGTCATGATTTATGAGGTGAATAATAAGTCTGCTAAAGTAACAGCTAATGATGACCAATTACAGTTTGAAAATGTAACATTAACCAATGCTGAAGATCTGACATGACTAAAATATTAATTTCACTACTATACACCTGGATATTCCCTGCCTGAACCTCTCTGAAAAGACTCAGTGAACTCCGTCTCTGGGTCAGGGTTTTTATGTTGAGGCATTTCCCTTCCTCTTTCTTTTTGTTGCAACTCCAAGTTATCTTTCTCAGGATATTTTCCTCTTTTGTTAAGCCATAACTGCTATTATGTGTTGAATTAAAATAGTCAGGGTTCATGCGCACGACCAGTTTGAGTGCACACAACATGACAACAGCAGTTGAGAAGCAAAGAGGGCATGCTCTAGATGTGTTAGCAAAAACGAAAAATTGTTTGGACAGGCAGTTGTACTCTTAACCTAGAAGAGAGGAACTGATCTCTCTTTCTTGGTATTGATCATATCAATGCTAAAATCAATCATCAAAACAGAAATACAGTATTAATATGTTATTATCAATCTGCCCAGCCCTATTAATCACAGCTTCTGCTGATGAAGACCAAGTGGTGTGGTTAAAGTTGAAGTTTCTGAACAAACAAGTAAGTCAACCTAATAGTAAGAGTTTTTAGTCGAAGTATAAGATCAAATACTACAGGAATATAGTGATTTTCTGTGCAAAGGTAAGATCTGGTTTCTGCTGAGTATGAGTGTGTTCTTTGCTAGTCAATTAAAAGTCCATCTTATCAGCCAATTTGAATGAGAAAGCAAGATAAGTAGTCCTAGTCTGCATAACCACCAAATGAACTTCAAACATGGCACGAACACAAAATAACTCAATGACACACTGCTATGAAGGGAAACCTTGGCTCCCAGCCCAGATTTTGGCTATATCCAATTTGCTGTCAACCAGGTTGGGGCCTCTCCAATATTGCTAAAATATTTTAATGTTTTTTTCTGGTCCAATATGCGTGATCCAGCAGTATGGGTAATCAGATAAATGGGAGCCATCTCCGAGGAGAGCAGACAACATGGCTGACTGGATCAAAGTCCCATCGTCTGTGTACCATGACGCTTATCTCTGCTAGCCTCGCCACCAGATAGCATTGCTAATTTGTTGAGCCACTGGCGACGTCACAAGGTGACTCTTTCCTTCTGTCGACTGAAGTGAAAAGTACTTCAAAAACTGTCTTACTAGAAGATACCACTACAGTTAATCATGAAATATGTAACTGCAGCGTGCAGGAGGTGTGAACAAAGTGTAGCGCTCTAGCCTGGCGTGCTAGCATAACTAATTGCAATGCTACAGCAGCGTCAAAAGTGTGGATTCCCTGGCTTTATGGCCAAGAGGACAAGGAGGAGTGTGTGTACCTGGGCTTGTGAAAGAGTTTATGAGTGTGTGTGTGTGTGTGTGTGTGTGTGTGTGTGTGTGTGTGTGTGTGTGTGTGTGTGTGTCTGTGTGTGTGTGTGTGTGT
>JAPZEB010000007.1:30602742-30614808 GCA_029783705.1 Chaetodon striatus
ACAACGAGTGGGGAGCGAGGGACGGGGAGGTGTGACCAGTGATTTGGAACCTAAGCTTAAATGCTTAAATTGAACAGGTGTTGGGATGTGATCTTAAAACGTGTCAGGGAATTTCACACAAAAAAGGCTGTAACTTTCAAAGATACCCACCTGATTTGTCAAAATCAGACTGCAAAAGCCTTGCAATATCTTCAGATAAACTTTGCATGTTTAATATGAGTTTTTTTAAGCAGAATAAGAACTGTGGATTTAGCCTCCAATGCTTAGTACATAGGAAGCAAGTTCGGAACATAGACTGTATAAAAATAGTGGACATAGCCACTGTGACGTCTGCAATTGGTTTGTGGACTCATGTTTTGAAGCTGTAAGTTTGGCACTTGGCAATTTTAGATTTTTGAAGCAAGAGGTGACAACATTTGGATGAGAGAGTGGAGCTGTGGAGAAGGGAGGCGTGGCTCTGCCTTGAAGACAGCCTGGCCACACCCTTAATTACGCATATCCTTAAGCCTAACTAAAACTGGGTAAAAATTCACAGGGATATTAACTATAGAAACCAAATCTGCATTTTGTGTCAGGTTGTAAACATGTTTATTTGAAGGGTGTTTGACATTTTGTCACTGGGGTCTACGGGGATTGACTTGCTTTTGGAACCAGCCTCAAGTGGCCATTTGTGGAACTGCAGTTCTGGCATTTGCACACGGACTTCATTTTTCAGGGTTAGTGTTAGGGTTAGAAATTCAGTCCTCATACTATCATACTCTGGTTTGCCTCATAAGAAGCTTTTGAAGCCTTTAATGTATTACTCAAACCAGACTGGTACCTGAAATAACATTCTCCCACTAACAGAACCACTTTGCAATGCCTGGTCACTCCATTAAGGGGCACAGTAAAATTCATTCATGCATTCTTGCAAAATGTGGTGCTAAAAGGCTGGTGCCATAGTGCAACACAATTATTATGATAGCTTCTTCCAGTTCTCTCTATACTAATATAGTATAGCTCAAAGGTCAGCACTCCCAAGATGGTTTGCAAATGCCCAATCCTATGAATTTGCATGTCAAAGTTTCCCCAAATTAAACTTGTGAACTATGCTAATAAAGCACCATACAAATTTACTGTGTCTCTTCAAGCCAATTTATGTTGATTTTGGTCCAAAATTATGCTGTTTTAAATGTTGCTGTGACCGCACCCGTAAGCAATGTTAGGTGTTAATGGTAAAATCCACAAAAAAGCAATGAAAAAGACTATCTTAATTGGTCAATAATGACACAAGGTGATAAAGTAACATGGTCTACAAATACAGCAACTTAATGGCATGAGGAGGATAAAAAGCTTTGGTGCTCTTCTTCGTGCAGCATCACACACACCCAAGGGACAGTGCCAAACTTGAAACACATTGCAATCCAGAGTAGCTGCCAG
This sequence comes from Chaetodon striatus, assembly GCA_029783705.1. NCBI lineage: Eukaryota > Metazoa > Chordata > Actinopteri > Chaetodontiformes > Chaetodontidae > Chaetodon > Chaetodon striatus. The sequence continues at coordinate 30,604,162 of JAPZEB010000007.1, forward strand.
TCCTGGCCTTTTTGTTCTTTATGGCAGTAAGTGCCTGTATTTGTGAAGTTAGGGTGGAACACATGCTGGCATACAACACGCATTATCACACACACCCATTTTTGAGCCATGCTAGCAGCACTGCTTCGGGGATGGCAATGTCAGATGCTCAGTGGATTGGTCACAGTGGGTCCAGACTAAAATCTCAACAACTATCAGATGGAGTGCCATGAAAGAGTATACAGACATTTATGGTCCCCAAACAAAGAATTCTATTGATTTACATGTTTCTGTCTTTTCCACTAGCACCACCAGCAGGTTACATTTTTGGGCTTTATCTCAAAAACTATTGGATAGATTGCCACTAAATTTGGTTCAGACATGCATGCCCCCCTCAAGATGAACCATAACAGTTGGTGATCCCAACTTTTCATTTAGCACCAGCATCAGATGTACATTTTTATTTGTCAAATATTTTATGAGCAAAATACCTGTGAAATGACATTACCATCAGCCTCAGCTGTATTTTAAGTATTGTGTTAATTAGTAATGGTAGCAGTGCTAGTGAACATGGTAAATATTACACTTGCTTAACAACTGCAGTGTCAGCAGTGGGACTGTGAGCATATTAGCATGCTAAAATTAGCATTTAGCTCAAAGCACTGCTGTGTTTAAAGCCTCACAGAGCTGAAAGCGTAGCTTTAGTCTTGTTTATGTGTGCCATGTGACATCACAGGTCCATGTGCTTATGCACATCAAGAAAAGACGTCATTTTATCATGTTTGGTTTTGGTGATTGAAATGCAGTAGGTGTACTGAGGGGGGAGAGGGGGGAACGGCATCCCTCTTGTTAGCAAAATGACGAAAACACGTCACATTTGTGAACCTGCTATCTATCTCCATCCCGCAAGGTGCCGACCCAGACGGCATCCTATAAATAAATTATTGACAATTATTAACTTTTGATGGAACATTTTTATTTTAACTGGTGAAACATTTATAGCACTGAGTGTTAAAAGCGGCAATGTGAAGCGCCACTACAAGACAAAGCAGAGAGCATCTTTACAGCAAACATACCCACTAAATCCCAAACTTTATATCAATCTGTTAATTTATATGTCACATGTCACATCGCCCACTGCTGACACATCCCAACTACTGATTACCTAAAGTAATTCTGTATGTGGCATGTCAGGTGTGTGGTATAGGAATGACATGACATCATATGACATGAGGTGACGTGGCTTGGCTGGCTTGTTTCGCCCTTTATTGATCTCCATGCCATTTACAGATAGATAGATAGATAGATAGATAGATAGCCTTTTCTTATATTCACTAATATTCACTTATCTCTAAAACAATAATAAAAGGAAGTCACCCAAGTCAAAAGCAAAGATCTTAGCTTTGTACGGTAACAATAGTTTTCAGGCAGCTCCTAGCTGGCATGGCCTTTCCCTTCCTCCTGACAAAAGGAGAGGAAGGCTAATTTTACCCTGTCGGCTGTCTGCAGTGGAGCCAGTGAGCCACAACACTGGTATGCTGCAGACACCACCTCACAGCATGCCATCTCTCTCTCCCTCTCTGTCTCTCTTTGTAAGCCGGTCAACTCCAGCACCACAACCATCATTAAAGCGTTCTGGCTGATCACACCCTTTAATTGGACCATACAAGCGGCCCGGGCAAAATGGCGCCTTGTTAGCTCAGCTGCAGAGCAGAGCGAACGCACAAACAAACAAGCAAATAAATGAGGATATAAACAAACCCCATGGAAGCTCACTTGGAACGTGGAACATGGAAGGAAGCAAAGACGAGGCTGACCTGCAAACACAGAGACTGATAAGGAGACATGTCGCAATATAAGGATGAGGGGCTTTCCTATCTGCTACATTTATTTGGACTTATTTTTGACAGTTCTGTGGAAGCAGTTTTTACTTCACTAACTAACTAGACCCAGAGAATCCCTAAATATATACAACACAGTTGCCATTTGGTATCCATAGAGAGGCAAATCACAGTCAAATGAGTTCCAAGCATTCATTATAGCACGGGTGTCCCCAGTGGGACTTCTAATGTAGTCAGTAATGCTGTGGTTTACCCCTTGAAACATGTAGCTGTTTATATTTTGACATAAGAGGCATCTATACTGAAAGTTCACATACCTGTCTACATAATTAGCACATGGCTTTCACACGATATTGAACAATAGTTTGCTCTCCTCCTCCTCTCCTCAGTGGTGTTTAATTTGGAGGCAGGAGTGTGTGCATTGTAATATTTTCCATTTAGCGCTGAGGGACTTGGAGAATTCAGTGGGTCGTTTCACTTTCACGCTTTGCTGAAGAAAAAGCGAGGACCATCTGACAATAGTTGCTACGAGTCACCTTGGCGCTGCTTTTACGCTAACGGGGTGGCTGATAATTCAAGGTTGTTAATGCCGCACAGTCACCACTGAATCAAGAGCTTTAGGTACAGTGCAGATCCTCTAATCCACTGACAGTGGCATAATGTTGTTGCTTCACTGATTATAAAGATAACAGTTATGATTAACACACATTACTGACTCTAGCTGGGGAGTTCTTTTTCCTCTTACCTCTGGCAGGGACTCAGTGTCTTGCTCAATGGTAGGCCTGCTCTTGCAGGTGAATCATTGTCTGTCACAGGAACTTAAAGGGGACCTATATTGCTTTTTCTTATAATATTACAATGTTGGATGTTCATTTTAAACATGGTCAAAGTTATGAAAAATTAGGTAAACATATGTAAAAGTAATCCCTGTGAGCAAACATCACAGGCTTCAAACCTTTCTCAATTCTCTGATTCCAACCCTTTTTCTACTTTGGTTACAAGATGATGTCAGATTGTTATGGATTTATTGATATGGTTGTGCCCCCCAGGTACGTTATTGCAAGTGTTTACATTGCATAGCCTACACTGCTACATGAAGCTACATGCTAACATCGGGAAACATCTAATTGCTTGCTTGCTGATACTATAAATGTCTCCCCAAGTTCAGATCATATTCCTGCTAAAACATATCTGGTTGTATTTAGAAGCATTTATTGGTGATCTATTATGATAGAAAGAGCCTCTATTCTCTGTTACAGTCATTTCCCTGGTGGAAGTACACTGCATATATACGTGTAGCTATATGCTAATGTCAGTAAAATAGGTAATGCTGGCTGCCCATGTCGTTGATTTCTCCCTGATTTCAGATCATATTCCTGCTGAAACATGCCTTGTTGCGTTTAGATGGTTTATTGGTGATTTTTAACAGGAGAAAGTGCTGCTACACAGTCATTCCCTAGCTGCAAGTACACTGCTGCATGTAGTAAAGTGCTAACATCAGGGAAACATGCAATCTTGGATGCTGATGTTGTTCATTTCTTGACAATATTGGATCATATTCCTGCTGTTACATGTCTGGCTGGGTCTAAAAGCACACTAGAAAGCCGCTTTTCTCTGTTACAGTCCTTCCCCGGCTGCGATGACTGTGCCGAGATGTGAAAGACCTGGAAACTCCAGACCAGACCAGCTGATCAAAGCAGGGTCTTAAAGAGACAGCACAGATAGTATAAGGAAAGTTAAGTGTTTTTTGACCATTAAAACATGTAAACATGCTCTAACAGATACCCAAAATACAAGTATGAACCCGAGAATAAGCATCATAAGGCCTATTTAAACTGAATTTATAGCTGACGTGTAGTCATATTAGTCTTGTTGTCATCTTGCTGAGCAAACCTCTAATTAAAAATACAAATTTAAGAAACCCGTCAAGTTTGGTATTGTATTATGATGGGCTGCAGCATGTTAAGTAGTGTTGATAATAGCGTTATGAAAGGCTACATGTATGCAAATATGCCAGGCTAAAAATGTATAATGTTTTAACCTAAAAAGTGAAAACAATGATTTAAAAGTCCCAGTGGATACATTAATGCACACATCCACTTAATTGCTTGAGACCTATTTGAGCTATAAGGGAGGTGTTTTGACTTTGACATAGGAGAACTTGATGTAGTCATTAGTACAATTTGTCCCTGGCCTTCAGCACGTAATCTATATTTGCTAGACACTACACTTTGGATTTTTTGAAGGGAGGTTGTATGGAGTACTTTCCATAGTCAATGTATTATCCACAGTAGATGTCAGTCAACACACCCCTAGTGCAGTGAAGCAGGCTGGAGTCTGACACTGAAGCTAAGCAATGTACTGCTGTAGATGGCAGTCAGCAACAAAACCTATTTTAGCCACCGAAAAGAAGTCCTACCTAAAAAAATCAATATCATTTTAAGCGTATGCTCTATTGAAAGCATTTTCACCTCTTTACTTTCAGTCACACAGACCGTTCTGATGGAGAAGCTGTTAAAGACTTCAGTTTCCCATCTATGCTTTTGTCAAAGCCACCAGGCTCCATTGACAAAAACAATAATTTTAGCTTGATGAACAAAGAAGCTGCTGGTCTACTGCTGCTTCAGTCAGTTAGTTAGTGTTATTGTGTAACTTCGGTAAATCTGAATCTGAACAATTTTAAATGCCAAAGTCACATAATAACACAAACAAAATAACTGTTCGAGGCAACAGTAGACCAGCAGCTCCTGTGTTTAGCAGTGTTAAATCATTGTTTTGGTTTATGGAGTCTGGCTTCGGTGAGGGCAATAAAAAGGCTTAATTTTCCATTTCGACATTTCTGTCTGACATTAAGGTAAAGCAGTGAAAATACTTAATATAGTGTACACTTAAACTAATTTTGATTTTGACATAGCTACCTGAGATGTCACCCACTGGTTTGTGGCCTTCTGTTTTAAAGCCTTGAGTTTGGCACTTTAACCATTGAAATCTTGGTTTTATGGAGTGACCGTATCTGGGCAAGAGGAAGCAGAGAGCCTGACAAGGCTTAATAAAACGTAAATGGCTGAATTATAAACAATTCTCCCCCTGTACAGCTGTGACAAAGGGGAAAATTAGCTAAAGAGATCAAACCTGGTTTTTTTTCCCAGGCTGTAAACATGTTTATTTCTGCTGTAAAGTTGGGTATATTTTAACATGGGAGTCTACGGGGACTGACTGACTTCTTGAGCCAGCCACAAGCAGCGGTTCGAAGAACTGCAGTTTTTGGCACTTCCATGTTGGCTTCATATTTCAGCTCCAGCGGTTTGCTGCTTGGTGCCAACTGACATCTACTGTATGTAATATACTGTCTATGGATAAGTACCATATACAACCCAACTTCAGAAAAATCTGAACTATCCTTTCAGACCTTACTGTAATTAGAAAATCAAATCAGAAAATGGCCATATTAATAATTTTGGTCATACAGTAAGGGTCAGTTTTCTGAAAGGCACAGACAAACAAACAAGTTTGTCATTTAACTTTCAGTAGTTGATGTGTTAGCCATCTTGCCAATACCCTGCAAAACTAATGAGGTAGTCATGTTTTCTACCAATAAGCCTGCTGGATGGTAAAAAATTGTTACATAGATAAAAGTAAAGCCTGCACACTTACTCCATGCCACATGTTTTCGAGCCTACTTGTTTTGACATTTTAACATTTTGATATTTCAACATTTTGATCCTACTTCTATCCAAGGATTGAAACCTTATTTTATTACCACTTGTGTAGCATGGAGTACGTGTGCAGGCTTTACTTTCTTCCTTATGTATGCTGTTTTTTGCCTTGCACCTACGTGATGTTCCTATAATTATTTACTCTAAAAAACTGTGACATACACAGAAAAATAATTAAGATAAAATGATGTGTTAATATGTTCATGATACAGACATACAGACATTTGTTTGGCTGTGTCTTTTATACTTGTATGTACAACTTGTGTGACTTTTGTTTTTGTCTCTGTTGACCTGCGCCTTCCAATCTGAGTTTAATCAGCCAACCAGCTTGCTTGATATGGGGATCTGTATAACTCCTCTGCTGGCCTCTACATCCTCTGGTTGCCCATAACACCCATCATTGCATAGGTTTGCAGGGATGTTTATGTGTACCTTCAGAGAAACATAACTCCAGGTTAATAGCATTAGATTGTTTCTGTTTCTGGCGTAAAAAGCTTGAGAGTGGACCATCACATGATGTTGTCCTCTCCACATCTATTAAAGGTCAGCCTGGACTTCAATTCTACCTCGCTGATGTTTGACATTCAGGCCTCATGAGAACACATCAGTGTCACCACATGGCGGTGACAGGTTGGGCGGAACTATATGAGATTGTAATCCCAAGAAAAATGAGCACAGCTTTCATAATTGAAATGTTGTTCAGTCACAGCTGTTTAAAGACATATAACTACAGTGGAAGTGTTGTTTAATCATTTCAGTTGTTCGAGACTATATTGTCCCTCTGGGTGTGTATTCAGGGACAGCTCTACTGGTGATCTGAAGTTATGAAAAGCTCTACAGTAAAGTAATGAAATTCTGAACACCATCGATTGTAATGTCTGCAACAACTAAGAAAATAAGGCCCAAGTTGAAAATAACGGTAATCATCCTTTAAGCACACTCTGTTTGGTGTTGGTTGTGTTCAGGGCTCTACTGTAGTGCTCTCTATGTAGTGCACTAAACAGGACACCTTATTCAGGACAAAGCAAGAGAGGAGAGGAGTGATCCCTCCCTCCCTCTGACTCTCTGACCTTCTCAAAATGGGTAGAGTGAGAGAGAGCAGAGGGAGGAGTGGAGCGAGGGAGAGGCCATTTATCTAGCTACTCTCCCCCTCCACCCCACCACCTCCACCACCACCCAAGTGGGGCAGTGAAGCTGAAGGTGAGAGTGGCTCAACCCTGCTGCCAACGCCACGGCTTCAAAATCAAACCTGTCGCGCCTTAGCACTGTCATTCTTCACCCCACACCTGAATTTGCACTTACACACATCCGAGCATGCAACAGCATTAACACAGTAGCAGATTAATCTTCAGATTCAACATACGCACACACACCATAACATTTGCCCATCCATCACAGCCACCCTGGGCTCTGCGGATCCTCCTACTCGCAGCCAAATGTGTGTGTGTTCACGGAGCTGGGAGGGGCCGGTGCGTCGGCCAGACATGCCTGGCCGATCACACTGCGCTAGGGCCTCCCAGACGGACTGTCATCACCAATTAGCACAAATACTAACAACTGACAACCCATAATGCAGACGCAGTATCATGGCAGAGCAGACTTCAGCAGATCATATGGCTAGTTTTTAATCTACAGAAATACCTCCATATGTTATAAGTTGTGCTGGATAGTAACATAGTACATTTCAAGTAGTGACCTTATTTAAAGGTACATGCACTTTAACTATTCATTTCTTTCAAATTCTTGCTGCTTTATACTCTAAATTTCAGAGTGATTTTTTTTACCCTCCTACATTATATCATAGCTGCAGTTACCATCTTGCAAATTAAGGATTTATGGACAAACTTTAAGATCAGCCTGGACTTTTAAGTCAAATTAAAGCCATGCTAGCATAGCTCTATAGCTGACAACATCAATTGCTTGGCCAGTTGGTCCACCATTCTGATCCAGACTAAAATATCTGGCTTCTGGATGCATTGCCATCGATTTTTATACAGACATTCATGCTCCCCAGAGGATAAATTCCAATGACTTTTATAATCTTAAAATGTTAGTATGCTAACACACTAAACAAGATAATTAACATACTGTGGTAAGAATTATCTGCTAAACTTCAGCATGTCAACATTGTCACTGTGACCATGATAGCATGCTGACAATAACAGTAACACCTAGATCTCATACAGCTGTTTACGTTCAGATTAACATGTACCCCATGGCTGCCACATGTATCCTGTGTTCCTTGAAAGCACTGGTTGTGCATCTGCAACATACATTCTAAAGATTATCTTGCGATGGGATCCTTCCATCCGCAATACAGCCATCCGTGAATTAAAATTCATATGGACCAGGGGCGTAAAGTCGGGGGGCCCCTTTCCTACTTCCTATCCCCCTTCCTCCTGTGTCCTATCTCTGACCACACCCATCTTCCAACTTGGCTTTCACTGTGATCAGAACTACACATCTGGAAAGATTCATGACTGCAACTTGCACGGTCGTGATGCTATTGTGTGGACAAAATCTGTCCACACACAGACAGATGTATAACAGCTGGTTAAGTACTCAAAATGGCTTCTGTGGTAGTTCCCGCAACAATAGGTGTCTCCAGGATCACATTTGCCATGATGACACACAGAAACACTCACAAGGTGAAAACAATACCAGCCCTGCTGTCGCATCTGCTAATATGCCAATGAAGAGTGGGGACAGTATATCAGGATGTAAAATGAGGTCATCAGCAGCAATAGTGACAGAAAGTTAGGAGTAATACTGAACAGAGCAGGCTGCCACTGACACATTTTCTTTTGTGTGTTGAGTAACAATACTGTAACTTGTATTCAACTTCAACAACAAAATGTGTCCACCCTCCAGGACGACACATATAAATATTTCTTATCTGACATCCCTATATGCAGGACAACATCATTTATCTATACCTTCTAAAACTATTGCAAATCACTGTCAACATCATGACTAGGGTTTGGTTAGGTTTCAGCACACAAATAATTTGGTTAGGTTTAGGGAAAGATCAGAGTTTTAATTAGGCTTTTCAAAAACAAAATACTGACCTTCAGTTGGAAATAGGAAACAAACATTTCCTGTATTTAAGTCTGATATTTAACTTCCTCCTTTGCTTCTGTCATGGTTCCTACAGGTTCAGGAAATATCATGCTTTGCTTTCAACAGCCACTTCATTAAGATTTGAGGACCTTCATGGTCAGGCAGCAACCTTCTGGACTGAGAAATGAAACTAACGTGGAGGTGCCAAAAACTGCTGTTCCTCGAATGGCCACTTGAGGCTGGTTCTAGATTCAAATCCCATTGAGCAGAAATAAACATGTTTACACCCTGGTACAAAAAAAAAAAAAAGACAATTTGGGGCTCTATTGCTAATTGTCCCATTCATGGCAACAATACAGGGGGTGGATTTTTATATAACTCACTGGTTTATATTTTATTAAGTTATACATAATTAAGGGCAGGGCTGCTTTGAGTGACAGCAGTCTGCAGATAGTGTCCTTAGGTTCTCGGTCAGATCCACCCCTTGCTTCTCCACAGCTCCCCTCTCTCATCCAAATTTGTTCACTTCTAGCTCCAAAAATACAAGATGGGGGATGACCAAAATGCCAAAGCTGAGGCTTCAAAATGGGACTCCAAAAACCAGTGGGTGAAGTCACAGTGTTTAAGTTCATTACAGTCTATAGGTCACATCATCATTTTGGACAAAAAATCCAAATGAATGTGCTACATTATTATTATTTTATACAGTCTATGGGTGACAATAATAACCACTTGGATGAGGATAGGGAACGATCGTGATCATGGTTAAAGAAAACAACATTGACTGTCAGAAGCAAACTGACAGCAAAACAGTGGTCTCTTGTATTTGAGCTCAGTGCTGATGTCAGTGTTGCTGACCCATTAATCCACCTTGTCTCCTTCTTCTGTGGCCTTTGCTCCTCATGGACAGGAGTCATAATAAGCTGCTTTTTATCACTTGAACTTGCTATTAGGCTTACCACCACCATCATCAACACAATGTGAAGAAATATGTTTTAAAGGAATCCTGTTCATGCCACTAGGTCGCTTCCAAAGAATTGGAAAATCTATGCCTTTCGGTGGAACAAGATATTACTATGACACTTCATGTTTCTCTCCTCTCATTTATCAGCCATCTGTATCTATCACATTTAATTTCACCAAACCATAAATAGAACTTTACCATCATCGGGGGTGCTCTGACTGTGTTGCTGACATCCAGAGATGTTACAGAACGAGGTGAAAGAGGAGCAAATAAGCTGTAAGAATAATCGGCGTAACACATCACCCCCACCTGCAATCAGCTGCAGCGCTCTCTGCACCAGAGCTATCAAACTGTGCAGCTTGCTTAATTAGCAAACAGCTAACTGTTACAATCCGCCTTGAGTGTCCCTCGCCAGAAGCTCACATCTCTCCCATTTTGATGCTTGGACGTGGCCCAAACGCACTGACGTGGAAAATAATAACAATACTGGGGTCTGGACTTGGAAGTGAAACCCTCACATGGTGCACTGATGAGTGTGTGTTAATGTGGGGGGGACTTGTGCTGTTAATGTGTGGCAGTAGTACAGTGTGTGTGGGGTGATGGGTGTGTGTGTGTGAGGGAGCTTGAGGCCATTGGTGCTCGATAAGACTCCATCCGCACTGCAATGTATAAATAGCTTTGCCCTGGTTTGGTTGCTGGCACCCTCTAAAAATCACATACGCAATCACACACACACACATATACACACACTTACACACACACACACATCCCCTAACCCTGATCCAGCTGCCACCGTGCAGCCTTTCTGTGTGGTTTGGCTGCCCTTCAAGAAGTGTGTGTATTTGGGAAGGGGTGTGTGTCGAGCTGTCTCTATCTGACCCTCTGTGTGCGTGAGTGTGTGGGAGTGTGTGTCCGTGAGGGTCCATGTGTACACTTTAATACCCTGTTTGGCTCTCTCTGCAAACAGATGGAAAAAAAAATTGGTTAACTGCTGTAAATTACGAGTATACGCTTGTTTACACCTGTATTTCTGCAGCAATGGGCTCCTAAACACATACGCACAAATGACACACACACACACACACAC
>JAPZEB010000007.1:30618062-30629105 GCA_029783705.1 Chaetodon striatus
CATTTTTTAGCACTGGAGGTTGCCGCTTGATACCAACAGGTCAGCAGGAAATATTACATCTCAGAGGAGAGACGTGGCGTCACAGCGGAGCGATGAACACAGGTGTTTTACTCTTATTTTTTCTTAAAAGGTGAAATTGATTGAGGTACTTCAGGTGTGTGGGGGTGTGTGTGTGTGTGTGTGTGTATTGTTTTACCTGCAGCCATAAGATTCATTATTTATATGAGTGGTTAAAGTAGGACAGCCTGGCCTTCAAAGCTACCTCACTGAGAAACCCTGATATCTTCTTGTGCTCTCCTTTCTATCACTCCTTCTCCTCTCTCAACCTCTCTCACCCCAACTGTCTCCTCCCTCCTCCTTTTAACCACTTCACACCAGCCCGTTTTTTTTGTCTCCCCCTCTCATTTTCTCAGCCTCTTCTCTCATGCTGTCTTGCGTCATTTCTTGATTTTTTTTTCTTTTCTCATCTTTCTTTTCTCTCTCCCACTGTCTTGCTCATCGCCTTATCTCTCTGCTTTGCTTGATTCATCTCTCTCTCTGCATTGCTCTCTCTATCTCACACGCACACACACATACACGCACACAAGTACACAGGCTGCTCTACATGAGTGTGTCCTCTCCTCCCTCCCTCTCTCCTCCCACTCGTTCACCCCAATCTCCATCTCTCCCCTGCCCCTCACTCATTTTTATTACTGTCACAGGAGCCTTTCTCTCACTCTCTCGCTGCCTCTTTCTCTCTCTCTGTCTCTGTGTTTATGAGCAGAGCTATATTGAGAGCGTCTGGCTGGCAGACACAGAGGAGAAGAGGGGGCGAGAGTGCATGATGAGGCTAGAGGAGAGAGGGAGGCAATCTGAGGCAATAAACAGAGACCCAAATAGGACAAATAGGCAAATAGCAGGTTTCAGACTGGCAGGAATTCTTACAAAAACTGGCGACTTGGCACAGAAAATATTCAGCAAAGTGATGAAAACTTAAACCCAAATGTGGGCGAAGTCCATCACAAAAGATGAATGCTAAAAGTGGCCAACATCTTATAACTCATTGTTTTGATTTCCTGGCCTTCAGCATGTTTTGGTTCACCAGTCTCTCAGTGTCGGTTCCAGCTGAAGCTAAGTTGTTCTGCAGAGCTCTGATAAACCCAAAGTATGCTACCAGTCCAACACTAAACATATGGAGCAATAGGCATCTAAGGAGCCTGACATTTATCCAGGAGTTGGTGGAGACCAAAACAGAGCTAAAGGAGAACATATACTGCACTTATATTTGTTAGGTGGCCAAAAACATAATTCCAAAGAAAATGCAACTTTTTTTATTTAGTACCTTGGGTATTTATCAAACCAGACTGTTTTGGTGTGAGTTGCCAAGTAATGAACATAAAGGCCATAGAGATGTCTGCCTTCTCTCTAATATGATGTAACTAGATGGCTCTTGGCTTATGGTGCTCAAAGTGCCAAAAAAATACATTTGAAAAACTCAACAGCAAAGTCTCTTTTCAGAAACCATGACCCGGTTACTCAAGATAATCAACAGACCTTGCTGTGTGCAGGTTCATGTAGGAGCTATTTTCTTTCTACTGAACTACACCCGCCAACCGCATCACTGCACAGAAGGTAGCGTACATCTTCTCATGGACAAGGGGTCCATGCTTGTGACGGCATGAGACATAAACATGTCACCCTGTGCAGGTGAAGTAGCTCACTGATGAGTTATTAATAGTTTTTGGATGACAATAGAGTTGCATAAAACAGAGAAATAAGAACCTTGAATGTACAGGCAGTGATTGTTAAGATCAATTCATTGCTGGTTTGGGTCTTTTAATGGGATTTGAAAAATATTAAATTTTATCGGCTCTCTCATGCAGAAAAGCCTTGTATCCGGCACTACTGCACAGATGCATAACCGCTTGAAGGAGCTCAAGACCTGGAGCCCTGAGCAATGGAAAATCATCTGATGACTCATCCCGTTTTTTCCCTCCATCCAGATGAGTTTATATTTGGAGAAGCCCACAGCCCTCAGCATCTATTAAAGTTGGAGGTGGGTGTGTAATGGCAGCAGCTAGAGTGAATCATTAGCTTAGAAGTTTGTTGTCTATGATTACCAGAGCCACACTTAGGCAGAGTAGATGCCATGACTAGAGGCCATATTACAGAGCTGGCTGCATCTCGGTACAAATACAGCTCCCTTTTGATGTTCCTATTATTGTTGAGTTCTCCTAAAGGTCTTGTGAATTGAGACAAAACGTAGATGACACCAAAGGGGTGGCAACAACAAGGCAAGGCCAAGACCAGAGGGATATCAGTCTATCACTTTAACTGTCTGGATGTGACATCATAGCTAGTGCTTATAACTTACGAGTGTCCCTGTAAATAGTTTAAGTGAACGCAAAATTAGCACTAAATAAAAAAACAAACAGATTTGCAACCCATATGGCAATGTAACAGCAGATAATAATTTGATATGAAAATTTAATTCTCGGAATGGCAACATTAGGTGGTTGTTTGGTCCACCACTAAAACCTGGGTTACAAATGTCTGGTTCCCAAATGATTCTGTGATCCCCTACATTTCCACCCAGAACTACCAGTGGGCAGATATTTTTGGTTCAGAGAATGTCTCACCATTGCATGGCTTGGCATGAAATTTTTTATGACACTCATGGTGGCCACAGGATGAATAATCAGAACTTTGGTGATCCTTTGACTTTTCATCTGGTACTTTAATCTAGTCACAATTTCAAATTGCTTTCTTCTTTGGTTAAAAACCAAATACCTGCAAAAATTATGACTTTACCATCAGCCTTAGCTGAACTTAAAGTTTAGTGCTAGTTAGCATGCTAATATGCTAAATTAACATGGTGACAATAGGCATTTTCAGACTGGAGGAACTTTTTCATAAGAACCTAGCTGTAAGAAGCCACTTTTTTGTTGCATCCACACCGTAATAACTAGGATCAATTGTATTTGTGTTTGACAGACTTTTTTTTTAGAGTAGGTACCCACTCAATGCAAGAGGAACCATGCATGATGTAAGTGTACAGTGATTGGCTGAGTACAGCCAATACAGAAGCAGCAACCACCATTTTTAAAGACCAGTTTGCCATGTACACAACAGACAACACAAAACACAAGCAACAGCTCATAGTGAAAAAAATGGGGGGAAAAAATAGACAAATGGACCAACAGTGAAGTCCATATATGTGACTGGGGAAATACAACACAATTTTGACTCATCGAAACGAAAATGACGGTGCTATACCAACTGCCGGGCAGCTTACAGTACATCACTTAAGCATTTCTATTGGTGGTACGAATGCAAACAGAAAAAAAGTCCTTGAGTATATGTAGTTCTCCGGGGAGTGCCCCAGTGGGCAGTTGCTCTTGAAGGGGTCCCCACGACTGTTTGGTCAAAAAATGCCCACTGATAAACTTTATACCTGCTGAACATAAGCAAATTAAAGCTCTGCTCATCAAGAGTATTCAATAGCAAATGGAAAAAAAAAATCATTAATTCATTCATTCAAACCTTTATTTAAGACTAAAATGACTTGGTGGTACTCATAGTTACAAACCCACAGAGAATTTTCACCTGACTTCCGCTCGTCAACCTTACTCTTTTGTTCAGTCTGACACTCATTATGTCATTTTCAGCAGCAGCAGGCAACTGTTTTGTTGGGGGTTTTTTTTCACCAAAAAGCTCACATAAACCCACCATACTGTGAACTTCCTGCCCAGGACCAAACTAGACAAAGATCATGGACAAGTGGCTTGTGCTCGTAACAGCACAATCTGTAAATGTTAATGGCGTCCTGCTCAGCCGAGCTCTAATGTTAGCTAGCTTAGTACTAGCAGTAGATGATATGTTTGGTGGAAGTAGTTAGGTAAAAAGCAAATAGTTCCCACATGAAGCTGCTCACAACAAGATCTGTGAAATATCTTGAGTAACCTGGTCATGATTTCTGGAAAGACACATTGCTATTGAGTTTTTCAAATGTATCTTTTGGATGCTTTGAGCACCACAAGCCGAGTGACACCCAGTTCCATTAAACTGAAGAGAAGGCAGACATCTCAACAGCCAATATCTCCAGGACTTTGCAACTCACACCAAAACAATCTTGATTTATAAATAGCACTACAGGTAAGAACAAAAATATGTATTTTTTTATTTGGGGGTAATTGTCCCTTAAAAACGTTTATAGACAGAAACTGTTCAAAAGTCTCTTTTTTGTTCAGGTGGCGTACAAGCTTCTAGACAACTGAACTGCTCTATCAATAGTATTACTCCTCCCAGCTCTTGAATGTGCATTTATTTTCCCTGTTATCTGATTGTAATTGTGATGCTGTATGTTGGATTTATGTGGAAATCAAGTACAACCACTAAGCATTTGAGCTGACCTCAGCCATGCACTGGTATTTGCAAGAGTAACTGGATGGCCTCATTAATCAAGTGTGTCCCAGTAAGCTCTGATAACCCTCCACACACTAGCAGTCTTAATAGGCACTTGGGTGCTGTGGCAGTTCCCGAATTACGTCACACAAGTATGCACTTGACTACCCGTGCTGCAAGTACTGCAAGTGTGCGTATTGGGATGGAACCACAGTCCTGTTTGACAAAGCCAGCTCAGACACCTTGCTACAGCTACAGATAGTGAACAATGATGAAACTGGCCTCTGAGTGGCACTCCAAAGTAAAAATTCTAAAAAAAAAAAAAATTCTGAGAGCTCTTCACTCTGACAATGACTAATTTTAAGTCCAAGTGACACTGAAGGTAACATCAACATAACAGAGACCATAAATGTGCATTTGAGGTGAGTCCAGACTCAAGTACCAGACATTGTAATGCCTTCTTATAACTGGCTGGCTTCATGATCAGAACAGTGCAGACAAACTCCTTCAATGGCCTCTACAGTCAGCAGATCTAAACATCTTTCACCCTTTACAGGAGGCAGATTTCCACTTCCTTTATCCTTCAAAGAGCTCTGGGCTTTTTTTTTTTTTTTACTAAAGAAAGGTCCAAAATCTATCACACACAGTTCAGGCTGCAAAGTGACAGCAGTACAAAGAAGAGTAAGGCAGAAGTTAAACTACTTCTTCACTGATACTACATATATTGTTAGACGCTGAAGTTTTTATGTACATATATAAAGAATCAACTTAGAGAGATCCAGTTACAGCAATCCCGCAGCGACAGGAGATGGAACGGGTCATTGACTAGTGTGTGTTTGTGGATGTGTGTTTGAGCAGTAAAGAGAAAACAAAGTAACAATCCAGTGCAGTCCAGGCGATTGGGCAACCGTATGGTATTTCTGCCTTGAGCAGGTGTTTGCTAAAGCAAGGGGGGAAGCATGAGTACTCAACCGTATGTGATTGAGAAACTGGTCAGTAAAGAGAAAGATGATGTTGGAAACACTCCCCAAGGTCAGTTTATGGAGAAATCGCACCACCCCGCTGCTACACATTTCTGAGTCTCCCTGCATCTTTTGAACAATTCCTCTTTTTTCCTAATTCTGAGCAATAAAAGTTCAATTCTCCATCCTGACCCATACTCAGGCGATAATCACTGTTTTCATCAGGACCAGTGTGGCTAGGGCTTGAGATTAAATAATGGATCAAATAAATCAGGTCTGTAATTAGACAAACTGTGGTGCAAAAAGGATTGGAGTTTCAGTGCTCTCTGCAACAAACGGTCTCATTTTCTGTATGCCCCCGAATCGCCTGAATTTTACAGATTCAACTATTACTCTTGGAGGAGGACTTGTGCTGCCTAATGGCACAAAAAGTTTTGTCCACTGCATTAAAGCCACAACAACAGCACATCAGATTGAATGTATATATAAGCTGCAGCTGTATAAAGTAAAATAAGTGTTGTACAGCCTCTGTCAAACCATGCATTTCAATTAAAAGGTGGTGCACAAAGTGAAGAAAGCAACTTTAACAAGTGGTGCATAGAAATGTAGAGGAGTAGAACAGGATCTGATCTGCATTAAAGGATAAAAGCTGATCTGGCTGTCTTATCTGTAGGAGTTTTCAATTTTCCTTAGAGTGTGCAGCTAAAATAGTTTGTAATGACAGCTGGGATGAATTCATATCTCAGTAATTTACCATTGAAAAATGAGAGCCCTAAAAACAATAAATTGTAGTTGATAAATCTCATGTTTAGTGTGTGTCATTTCATCCAAATATCGCAGAATTCAACAGCAACCAAACATTTTTAACACCTTTACCCATCACCTGAACTTCAGTCAGAACCCTCTAACTTCAGGACAAATTGTACAACTTTGTAATAAAGTATTTTTTATCAGTTACCACTAATGTCTTTATTGAATCCTCTGGTCTGAAAATTGTATTTATCTGTAGCATTTTATATTCGTGACTAAAGAAGCAACAATAAAAGTTTGAAATAAACAACCTTAAGTATTATCTATAATCTGTTTACACTCAGACCTGTGTGGGTGTGGGTTTGACCACATTTTGATTGACAGTGGCCTCGTAACATCTGCAAGTAACCCCACAACTGTCATTGGATTTAAATATTGCAAAGTTCTCATTGGTAAACACTGGTATCTCTAAACTGCTCTAATGTACAGTATGTTGGTAGGACATTTTGTGTTCATGTAAGATGTTGGTTATATAAATATGTGTTCGTCTTTTAATGGTTAGTAAAAAATGTACTTATGATTTATAGATCAGTTATAAGCTATCGATAAATACAGCTTTTGGGTTGTAAGGTTGTGAAAAGTCTCTTTGGCTGGGGTTTATGGCACTTGTTTTTTCTTTTTAGTTGCTGCAGAGCAACTGAACGAAAATCAATTTACTAACAACTTTTCAGAACATCACAGGGTTATGATGTTACAGTGATTCGTTATATCACTTACTGTTGAACTGAACTGTATTTGAAGGGCGAAGCAATCGCTCAGCTTAGAAAAGAAAATGAATACACAACATAGTCAGTCCTTTTTCCACATCAACTACTGAACGGAACTAACAAACTGATTCAAATCGTCAGTGATTGGTTATTTCCCTAACTGTTGGATTTTTCAGTTTCTAATAAGCCATTCTGCAGTGATCAATGTTAAAGGAATTTAAAGGAGCTGTATAGGCCTGTGACATTCAGAGCATATCTATGATACAGAGTCTGATTCAGGTTCTCTGCATACGGTTCTCAGCATGGAGGTAGCTGAGCCAGCAGCAAGCCGCTAACAGTAACAGTTCTCTGCTCAGGACATCATAACTTTACTATATCTTTACATAACCAACAGTAGTTGGCTGTTATTAATGTTCTGAATGTCATATACAGAGCCTTTAAAGGACAATTTATATTAAATTTATTTGCTTCCTTGTTGAGTTACATGATAAGATCAATACTATTTTTGTGTCTTTATTCTGAATATGAATGTCATGGTTGAGTCAAGACCCCAGGAAGTCACCAAGATATAATCCCACAACTTCCCTTGAAGCGACAACTTGTCCATTTTGGAGCCGCTGTCATATCTTAAAGAGCTGGCTGTGATGGTTCAGCTATCTGATAAGGATATCTCTTGGGCACCTCCGTTTGGAGGTTTTCTGGGTGTATCCAACTGGTAGGAGACCCCGGTGTAGACCCAGAACACACTGGAGGGATTATATATGTGGTTTGGAAACACCTCAGGATCCCCATAGAGGAGCTGGAAGATTCTGCCAGGGAGGACTAAATTACCTAGCTTAGCCCGCTGCCACAGAAACCCAGTCTTGGATAAGCAGCGGGAAATGGATGGATGAATTACAACCGTCCATCAGGCCTGCGGTTGTAAATGTTAATAAGCTGATAATAAACAGATTCTGGTCCAGTATATTGGCAGCTGATTTCCAGAAGGTCAGAGGTTGAACAGTTTGTGAGAGTGGTCAACCTAATGAATTACACAGTTAAACAAAGCATTTGTCATTTTGGAGGAAGATGTAAAACAGGTAATGAGTTTTTTCACATCCTGGCAACACAAAGGTTAAAAGTCAAAAGCCATTAATACAAATGGTGATGGTTTATAAAGCATTTACTTATGCTTTAAAACATTATTATAGCCATTAGTCAAATTTTAAAAACCTTATAAAGGCTGACTTGTTAGATAGTGTATCAAGGCAAACCAACTATTTCTATATTTACATATTTAAAGTGACTCTATGACAGTGAACCAGCTCCTTTTTTCCACAACATACAGTACAACCTCAGTATACCTCCCACAGTGCCCTACAGAGTCTAGCAAACTTTCTGAGAGACCTCACCCCCCCTTGCCCTATCCCATCATGGGAGGTTTTGATTCACAGGACTGACAACCTTATTATGCGGCGCACTTATTATTGATATTACGCCGCAGAGGCGCGGTTGCCATGGTCACCGAGCGAGAGACATTTAATTTTCTCTCCTCCATCATCATTATCTATGGGGCCATCTGTTGTGGAAAATGAATTCAGCCTCATTTGCATGACTGATAAGCACATTCTTTATCTGTCCCACAGAAGGTCATATGCCATGGATTTGGGGACTAAAGAGAGGGAGAGAAAGAGAGTGAGGGGGTGAAATGATGCGTGGTCTTACCTCTATGAATGAAGTAAATGGGGTGTATGTGTGTTTGAGTGTCTATCGGAGCTTGGATGTGTGCATGTGTCTGCATAATGCATGGACATGTAATGTTTATGTATGCCCTCTTGTTTATACCCATGCCATGGCTTTGTTCTCGTGTGGATGCTTTTGAATTTACATAAGCACATGCCTGTGTGTTTGTGTGTGTGTGTATGTGCCCACCATCATGACGACATGCAGTAATTTTGTGTGTGAATGCATATATTTCAACAGTGGTATGTGTGAGGGATTTTGTGGGAAGTACTGGTATTTTGGGTTTTAGACCCCAGAGTGAGGCAGTTTTTTACAAGTACTTATATTCTGGCCAGTCTAACTTCTTCTTCTTCAACAGACTTAAAGTCTGTAGTGAATTGATAGAATTAAAGACGCCATATCATCATCAAATTAAGTTGTAATGGCAAAGAGTTAGCAAACAACTAACTACTTGCAGATTCAGCAGACACAGAGCAACATTATGATTGATTTCTGAGTCATATTTCTGTCTGACTGATAAATATAAGTCCAATATTCACTCCCCTTTTAACTCCTTTTTGGTCTCCTTCAACTCCTGAAAAAAACAGCCTAGTTGGCACAATAAAACGCTGGCATTGTAGTGTATATTTCTGCAAAACATTGACATGATAGGCATTTATACATTTTTACAGTAGTAGTTAAGTTAAGGATAGTTAAGGATACATATATGAGTGAAGTTTCTCCTTACGAGGAAAAGGGCATCGTGGATGGCTCCACACCAAGGCGAGATGGCTGACACGTAGCTGATAGCAGCAGACTGCTGTTTGAAAACAGCAAAAGCAGGTATTTTCTAACAACAGGTTGGGACACTTCCAGCTGTGTTTGTAGTGACAAAACCAGCTATTTTTTAGACAAGAGTTTGGGACATTTCCCGCTGTGTTAATGGGACAAAGGTGGATATTTTGAACAAAAGATCAGGAAATTTCAAGCTGTGTTTGTAGTGACAAAAGTGGGTATTTTTACACCAGGTCAGGACATATCCAGGTGTGTTTGTAACGACAAAAGTGGGTGTGTTAAAAAATAGGTCAGGACATTTCCAGCTGTATTTGTAGCGACAAAAGTGGGTATTTTTACAACAGGTAAGGACATATCTAGCTGTGTTTGTAGCCACAAAAGTGGGTATTTTTACAACAGGTCAGGACATTTCCAGCTGTGTTTGTAGCATTAAAAGTGGGTACTTATAGTAACAGGTCAGGACATTTCCAGCTGTATTTGTGGGTTTGTAATAGTGGGTTTATCAGAGGTTCTTTATCCTTTTAAGCCATAGCCAAGACTTCAAATAGTGTCAAATTTATCCCTACAAAATATCTTACAAGAAATTCACAGTTTTACATGTGAAATATTGCATTTCACAACATTTTTTGAAAGCAACATGTGCCTCTATGTGAATCCATTATTTTGAAATGCTGTTTACAATCAGACAATTAGCATATTTCTGCACAAACTACCACTTCCAAAAAAAGAGCATAGCTCTTTTATTTTAATGAAGATATACTGCACATTTTTTTATGGAATTTTATTCTACTGAAAATGTATGTGTCTTGATTTTTGCAATACTTGGTTTTATTTTTACTTTTATTTTCTCTTACTGTGTTTATGTTAAGCACCAATACACCAATTAAAAACTTACTTACAACAGTGTTGCATATGTTAATTCTTTTGTTAAGTTAAGTTTTAAATGAAGTTGTTAAGAGAGATTTCAAGTTTTTCCATGATCCATATTTCATATGCAAAAAAATCTGAAAATTGACATGTGCAAATGCGTGCATTTCACATAAGTGAAATATTGCTCCATACATGTTTAAAATGTGAAATACATTTCACATAATATGATAAATAAATAGATATGATAAATGTGCTTTTTTGTAAGGGTAAATTTGAGTATTAAGTCTAAAATAGCTGGGATCAACCTATAAACTGCCATATGTACTGTATGTATTTGTTTTAAACAGAATTCCCTTTAATTGCTAATACCTCCAAATTCTCATAATAATACCAAGGATATGACCTTATTGTTTTCAGCTGTCATTACGCCTCTGTTCTTTTTTCTTATCTGTAACAGCTGCCGGCTGCTGCAGCCGGAAACACAATAGATGAGAGTGGAGTTTGCCTCTTCTGTGCATTTGTCATCATGAATGTCACTGTTCACATTACACATATTAGGGACTTGCTTGTCTTGCTGAGGTTAGGTATGCAGTTGTGATGGTTAAAGTCTTCATGGGTTTTGGGGCTAAAAACTGCATCTAGTTACTGAGGGTCCTCATATGTATAGTAATACAAACCTGTGTGTGTTAGTGTGTATCCCCTGAAGCCACTATTGTGCATATGTGTGAGCTGTTGCTTTGTGTGTGTGTGTATGTGTGTGTATGTGTGTGTGTGTGTGTGTGTGTGTGTGTGTGTGTGTGTGTGTGTGTGTGTGT
>JAPZEB010000007.1:30629205-30641509 GCA_029783705.1 Chaetodon striatus
TGCACAGTTCCCATGTCAGCTTTAGTATATCCTTTAAAATATTTTGCATGAGAACATTACTTAATGCCATAAACATACGACTTGCGCAGAGAACACATGATGTAGAAATGGCCTGCAAGTAGTTCAAGTGCTTTAATTTCAACTGAAGAGCTCAATTCAAGAAGGTATTCATGTCAAGTAGACTCCTTCATAATGGCATCCAAATCTGAGAAGATTACCTGAAGTTAGAAATATGAAATATTTTAACTTGAGAAATGATGTGCAACTTTTCAAGCCCCATTGTTAGCGTTATAGTAATACCTTCAACTACTCTACTCCTCCTAGGCATTTTTAAGGACTTCTTTTTCCTCCTGGCCTAAAAAGTGAGCATTACAGTTAATTCAGGAAAAGAAGGTCTTCACAGAAACAGTCTTCACCTGGAGATTGAGTTTGATCAGATGTTAAAATCTACAAAAAAGTACTTAAGTGACCTATGGCAGTTAAAAGTTTTGTCAGTTGCAGTTTCCAAGGTCAAGAATCAACTGTCAAGCCCATACCATATGTTGTTTGTTTACTGGATGTATCTTGTAACTAATTCATTCCAGCAATTTATACAGTTTATGTGGGAAATGTCAATATTGTTTGTATCAAAATAACATATGACTTTGTGACTGTGTGAAAACACACCTACATTTTTATGGAGGGTTAAGTTCTCTAAGTAGGAGTTCACAGTATTACCCTGTTGGATACTTTTAAACAAAACGTCGTCACATGGAGTCCCTGTGGCAGTGTTTTTCAGTACAAGGTACATCATTTTAGAACAAAGTAGTATAGATAAGCCAAACCTTTAAAGGAAACTCATTAAAACAACCCATCTCTTTAGACTTGCATTTATGTGGCTTTGACTTACTTAATTGGCATCATACCTAAGTTGTGTTTCTTATCTGTGTGTGTGTATGTGTCTGTATGATTCTCATACTGTCTTTTATCTGTGTTTTCTCAATTTATTATGTAAAGCACTTTGAGTTGCACTTGCTGTGTGAACTGTGTCATACAAATAAAGATATTATTATTATTGTTATTATTGTACAACATATCCTCATACAACAGCTTGTTTGATATTTAATGAATTAGCGTCCCACAAATTAGCACCCCTAGCGGTTAGGTTTGGAATTATGGTTGGGTGTCGTACTTAACGTATAGTTACTTACATAACATTCGTATGATATCTTATGAAAATGCAAATACAATCGTTGGTATGATATCTATAATCATGGGTGTTGTCATGTTACATACCTAATGTAAAGTTACATAGATAACATATAATTACGCACTTGATGTAAAGAAACATGGCTGGGTATTATCATGTTACAGCTTAAGGTAAAAAAAACGTACTATGTATGTAAATTTAGACACATTATGTAAAGTTACATAGATTAGGTTTAAAAAAGTAATATTTCATAGGTTGGGTTTAGGAAAAGACACATGGCTGGGTGTTGTCACATTACGTACTTAACAAGACAACACGACAACATGCCTTCAAATAAATCAAAGTTCATTTTGTTTCACACGAGACACGAACACTGGTCTCCTGGGAGAAAGTCCTGTGTTTGTTTGACCCATCCAACCCCTCCATCCTGCCTCGTTACATGAACTTTTGATATTAATACTACTTTCTTCTTTAGTTCTGTAAGTGCGTTGGTCACATCATCCCAGCCTCTACGATTACATAGGTAATACACAAGATATTAGCTCATGATTATGTGGGCTATATACAAATTCTGGTGCATTTCTTTCTGTTGGTATATGTATGAACAGTGCATAACGACAGCCTGCTATTATACAAAAATATACTGTATGGTGGTTATGCTGATGTCAAAAAACAATTGCTCTTGCTCTTTTTCTGGCTACATGCTAACACTCCTTCACTGATGTATCATGATTGAAAGGTAAATCCTGTTAAATAAATATATATTATTAAGGGTACAAATTTAAAATCAATGGTCCTGCATAGGTTTTTGGACAACACTGTAGTCTGTTTTGGTGGGTTTTACAGTCAACAACCATTACCCATACTGTATTACTTTGCATGAGTAATGGTCAGCAGTGGGTTGTCTTGGCTTAAGCTTTAATGAAACAGCCTTTAGGTGTAGTCACTGTCTAACCGCACTAATGTATTGTAGGTGCACATCATTAAATTATCTGGTTTCTATTTTCTTGCCATTTATGAGTTGAAAGCCGACTGCCCAGTGATTAGACTAATTTAGATGTTACTTTTGGCAGTGAATTTATCTGTTTGATTTGATGACCCAATTTACAGCATACACAAAAAAGTGCATCACAAACAAGCACTCAATCTTTATTTTGCTGACACAAGTGGAACGTAATGATGTAGGTTGAGGTATTGTTATAGCTATGTACTTTGGGAGGAACAAAAACATGTTGGCATACATAATTTGAAAGAATTTAGGAAATTTGAAGAAATTAATATTTTTGCTGAATAACGCTAGAGGTGCCTCTTCATTCTGCTCTTTAGTCTCACATATGTCAGGCCTTTTCTCAGCTTTTTCTCCATTATTTTACACCTCTAGTTTTCCCCCTTTAAGACTGCACCTTTAGATGCCCTATGTTTCTCTCTGACTGTGTGTTGGTGTCTGTGAGCATATAGGTGAAGGTTTCCAGGGGACATGGAGGACACGTGGGGGTGGATGGTAGTAAACACGGCAAAAGTAGCTTTAATACAGTTGCACACTAGTGATAGAAGAAAATCAACCGAAAAGCAAATTTCTAGTCTGTTACTACAACAGAGTATTAGAGCCACTGATTTTGAAAATTAATTCAAAAAGCTTGCTTCGAGTCATATGTGCATGTTTTAGTATTTCCTGACAGTCAAGACCCATAAAAATGTGCCCGTCTTCTAACTGGTATCTCTGTGTAACAGTCTCTGCGTCCCCCTCACTTATAGACCTTTGCTCTGTTTGGGACTGTCTCCCTACATATTCCACTGAACAGTGAGGGAAGCGGCTGTGAGCTGGACTTTATTGGATGTGTTAAAGTTAACATTTGTGTGGACAATAAGCCACACAATGGTGAGATTTATGCCTGACCAGAGGTGTTTCAGTTTGTATCGGTTTTCCACCTCTAATAAAGAGCAGCACACAGCCGCTTCCCTAAACTTTGTCTCATCCAGAGAGTCCCAAACAAGGTAACATGTCTGTCAGACTGTCTGAAGAGAAAACAACTATATCAGCCAAGCCAAAAGGTAATGCACACTAGTCTACTGGGACAGATAGATCTTTTTCTGGAAATATTATGACTTTGTTCTCATTAAATTGCAACTTTATTCTCATACTATTACAAAAGCACATGTGGGATATGTTTTGAATGTGCAGAAAGTTTTGAACATGAGCAGACATTTGGCTGAAACATATCAGCTATCAAAGTCCAGGTGTTTATAAATGAATTAAAATGAATCCATATACCATTGTCATGCTACATGCACATTTTAAGAGACAAAACAGAAGGGGAGAGTAGAGCGTGCCTACATGGGTGATGATTCAGCAGGGATAACATTAAATGAGAAAAACTGATCCACAAATACATACATGAAGGTATGAAGTACTGAAGGTAAACAATGTGAACAGCAGTGCGTGAGGGTGGTGTGTAAAGGTACAGTACAGCGCTCTGGTGGCACTTCTCAGAGACTGTGAATTTATTAACATGACAAAGGTGCTGCCTTCAGATGCTGCAGGGATTTCATAAACTGAAGGAGAAGCTTTTTTCTAAAGCCTGTTATAAAGCAGCTGTAGACAGTAAATACTGTAAGAATAATCCACATTTATTATTGCAGACCAGTTTACTGGGTTTCCTGCTTAAACCACATTAAATGTCACATATTAAATCACATTAAACATTGTTTCAGCACATCAGCAAGACTTAGTTTGAAACACAGGTGCCTGATAAACTAGCCTACTGTATCAGTAGGCTATGTGATACTTAGGATAGCAAGGGATTTTATGAGTCTAATAACTCATATAAAGTTATTTTCTGTTTGTTTTAGAGAGCACAGAAACAAATTTGGGGCCACAACAGTAATATTATTTTGAATAATTAACCTAATTCATAACAATTAAACATTAATGACTCTACATTTTAATAAACTTTAAACTTAAGATCATTTATCACTACTGATGAACCCCACAAATAAGATTATACGGTTTCTAAACCAAGCTTTAGTGTGGAAATTCTTACAATGTCTGGTAGTGTTCATTTTACATGCGCGCGCTCCCGTGAAGTGCATACTCAGCAAGGAGGCACAGCTGGACACAACACCTGTAGCAAATGAACACATTTCAGACAAGTTATCAAATGCTAGATTTGTTCTCCTTCCGACGAGGAGTGCACCCTCATAACTGGTAAGTCCACTTTACTTAAAGAATGATTAACGTAATATAAGATGCTCAGTAATGCTTAGTAAAGTTAGCCTTTGCGTTCCTGTTAATGTGACTTTGGTAAGTAAGCTACAGTACTTTTGAGAAAAGTATGACAAAAACTTAAAAACTCGGCTTTGTTTGACTTTAAAAAGTTTGGTTCGTCTTACATTACGTTACTAGACATTGTGTCATGTCTGCCTTTGTTATGATAAAATCATGTAAACGTGATAACTTCGTGATGAGGTGATTTAATTTTAAGCTAGTTTTGGCTAACAGGTATTAAGCTAGTTTTGGCTAACAGGTATTAAGCTAGTTTTGGCTAACATATTTTAACTACTTTTTGCTTGAAAAAGTTAACTTACAATGAAGGTAAGTAAGAAAGCTGTCATACACTTTACGTAATAAAAATGTCTTGTGAAATGTTAGCATTATATTACTATTATAATTGGTCAAATATGTCCTGTCTTCTTACATTAGTAACAACATTATGCTTTTGTATAATCAGTTAACACCTGTATTAAATGTGAAAATGTCCGCTGTGAGAGTCGGTTAGAAGCTTCAAACGAGCTCATATTCATAGAGATAACACACGAACTGTGAGCCCTAAGCAAACCATATTAGCGAAAGGTGAACCTTTATTAGTAAAAACCTACTTTTGTATTCAAAACACATGCAATAAAAACCTTAGGTCTGTAAAAGAATCATATTTAGTTATTGTACACCTTAATATCATTAATTTGACATAGGTATTGTAGCTTTATAATATGGAATATTTTGTTACAGACCCATGCATTTAAATTATTTAGACAGCCACATCAGCAAACACATCGGGGCAAATAAAAGTTCCAAAACTCCCAAATTAATTTTTCTGCAGCCATTTAAACCACAGACTGATTTTCAGTGTAATCAGTTTTCAACTGAGGGGACCCGCTGCTAACAAAAGCCTATTCATATCCATATTTTAACAGTTAGCATTTCTCTGCTGTATTAGTGAGACCTCTGCTTTTATGCTGATCCATGAGTGAGTATCATAATACAATAACAGCTTAAACATCGATTTCCAGCTAGTTTTCCTAATGTGTGGTGATTCCTCAAATTACAGGCATTTTCCCTATTCATGCATGTTTCTCCCCTTTGTTTATTTGTTTAAGAATGTGGGGTAAATTAATTGTGCTTGATTGGCATTAACATAGCCAAATAAGAATTTGAAATTGCTAATATTAAACGCCCTGAGGGCATCTGTGTCCCAACCCACCAGAGTACTTATCATGCCTTCCTCAACTGCCTGGCAGCATTGTTGGAGAGAGCACTGCTTGTTGGTTCTGTAAAATACTGCTGTATGGCATTTGATTTGTTTACTATTATAGGGAAGATCAAAACAATGTGCCTAGTATACATGTATACTGGACTGGAAGAGTGCAACACAAGTCCATGTCTTTGAATGTTATTCTGAATATTAATGTGTAAATATGAATTTATTTGAATATGTTATTGCTTGTCGCTGTCAGATGAGCATATCAGCATCCCCAATATTCTGTTGTGCCTATAGGGTGGCTGCTGCATTTTTCAGATGAGTCTCCCCCACTGGTGGAAAATGAATGAATTAGCACCTCTTGTCCGGTAAGAAATGAACCTAATTTATAATCTAATTATGATGATGTCTCAGGGATCAAATTAGCATTCTCTGTGTTTGCATATCTGGGTAAATATGGAAATCATCACGTTGTTATTCCCATTTTCATTCACACAAGAGTGCGCATGAATGTCACCCTCTTTATGGTGCGAGCATGATTATATTGTAAATATTGTCTCCTGTTTGGGAGCAGTGCATTACCGGTGCTCATCACTGAACACATGGCTACAACTAGCCTGTTTCAATACTCATTCATCTTCTGCGCTCTTAATTCTGGTGCTCAGCCAGCCTCGAAGCCTGGAATGGGGGGAAAAAGTGTTAATTAACAGCAAGCCAGCGCTCAGCCAGAGACTTCCTTTAAGTTTGCATCCTGTATCTCTCTCAGCTCTCTGAATGATCCCAGGCCAAATAATGTGCACTGAACCACAAGTGGAGCTCATTTTGCCTTTTTAAAGGCACAAATTTGTGTCTCTCCCATTTGAAATAAATGCACTGCACATGTTCCACATGGCTCACCCATCCCTCTTCTATTCTTCCTCTCTTTCCCTTCCCTTCCCTTCCCTTCCCTCCTCCCTCCCTCCCTTCATCTCTACCCGGGGCCCGTGGGAAGAACTGACTCTGGGAGCAGACAGTCTGCAGCCCTGAATAAATGTATAAGAGGGAGAAGGGGAAGGGAGGGCACATCAGCAGGCAGAGAGAGAGCAAGCAGGAGAGAGAGAGAACATATTGAGTGTTGGAGGACATACATGCACAGTGTACAGAGAGAGTGAGATACACAGATAGAGGGAGAAAGAGACAGAGAGAGAGGAGGAAACCAATTCAGCTTATAGGACTGAGAAAGGAGAGAGAGCATTTTAGCTTCCTTCAAACCGTCTCTCCCTCGCCTCCCAGCACAAACACATGCTCATACACACTCCCACCCTCTCTCCCTGACACTCACACACACTTACACGCAAACACACACACACATATACAGACACACACACACACACACGCACACACACACACACACGCACACACAGGCACGATTGCTTTAGGGTATACCAGTCGGCTTTGGCAGTCCTCTCCTTTGTTGTTTTTGCTTTTGGTTAGTCTCAGCGGCAGCGCGGCGTGTGCCTGTATCGCTGGGGTGGGTGCATGTGTATATGTGTGTGTGGAGTCTGCGAGGCGGTGTGTGAAGGATGCCACTAGCAGTACCCAGGTAAGTCAGTTCCTTCCTTCTTTCCCTTTCTTCCTTCCTCCCCTGCCTTTCTTCTCCTCTTTCTTTGTGCTTTTCTTTCTCTCCGTTCTCCTCTCTGATCTGCACTCTCTCCATCTCGCCTGGGATGCTCGCCTCTCTCCACCTACCGTGCACACCCGCTACGTACAGCTCTGCACTCTCTCCCTCTCTCTATTTCTCTGTGCTCTCCCAGTGTGCTTTCTCTCTCCTTCAGTGTCTTTCTCGGTCTGCGTTACAACGTCTCCTCCCGACTGTGCTCTCGCCATCCCTGCTTCCCTCGCCCGTTTCCTCCACTCTCTCTCTCTCTCTCTCTCTCTCTCTCTCACACTCTCTCTCCTTCTCGCTCTCTCTCTCTCTCTCTCTTCAGGCTGCGCCTCATTGGTGTGTCCTGATTCCCTTTTTCCATTAGGCTCCAGGCCCATTGGTCGCCTGCCTTCCAACCATTATCTCCTCTCCTCCACCCCTCTGTCATCCTTTCTCCCTCTCGCTCTCCCTCCTTCCCTCATTCCCAGTCATCTCTCAAGTCGTAAAAATGATTTGCATGCAGGAGGAGAGCAGAACTTTGCAGTGAGCACAGTAAGTGAATTGGGAGAGAGTAAGGGAGAGAAGTAAAGGAAAGACTGAAAAAGGAGAGGAAGCGCATTCTGGAGAGCAGGAGGAAAAGTTTAAAGAGAAGACTGCAGTTGGTAGGTAACTTCGACTTGTTTAGGGCATCTTGTGTCTTTGCTTTGATGCACTGATTGAAGATATAAGGTGCATGTATAGTCTTGAAAAGATTACATTTGAGTGAAAAATACTTTCTGCTTTAAACTGATTCTTAGTTCAACACACTTCTCTTGTGTTCGTTGCTCTAGTGTTACTTATTCTTCAGTTTAGTAATGTGATCTCATGGTAGTGGTGCAGTGATTTAAGTGAAAAAAGTAACAGCTGGCTGAGGTAGGTGATTTGGTAGTTTATTGTTCTTGTCGCGTAGCTCTGGGATGGCTAATATTGTGTTTTTGTTACAATGCTTTTGCCACTCTAGAATTGCTTAACCTACTGCATATTAATAACTGTAATTATCTCTCTTGAAGGCAGTGTTATTTCACTAAGAAGCATGTAGAAGTTTCAGTCTATTGTGAGCACCCATTTGAAAGTTTGTTCTGTAAGTTTTGTGCTCCTGCTGTAGATAATGCTGCACTGCAAACTTCAGCTGTGTTAATGGAGAGGACACTATTCTGAGGGCATTTGACATCACTATACATTTGTGAAGCTATTGAATTACTGTTATTTTTATAAGATGCCATTTTTTTGTTCTTTTATTTGGTTGTTACTGAGGTGCTTTTATCCCTTGCTAAAATCAGTCTCTCCTGTTGTGCGATGTGTTCTATTTGATGTTAGTCTGAGGTCTAGGAGGTAGCGAGGACACTGTTTGTCATCCAGGGAGTGGAGGCATTGTGACTGCCAGAAAACAATTAGAAGTAGTGGCATAGAGACTGAGAGAAGAGACTGACGGAGGGAAAGGAGAGAATTTGAAGTTAGAAGAGAGCTCGAGTTCCCAACTTCAAATACAGTAAACTCTTTGGTTGAGTTGCATGCATATAAACACACATACACATGTGCGTTAGTTCCTTAGTCCCTCTATATTTCATCTTACACAAAATATTTTTCCTGATTTGCCTGTGAGAAAAGACAATGCAGATGTTTGTGTGTGTTCCCGTGGGTGGCATGTATTGTATACACACACAGCAGAAGGCAGATGCGCTGCAACATGTTTCATTCTGTCAAGACAAACAAACGTCTGATACAAAGTGATCTACTTGTGTCTACTCTCCTTTGCCCAAAGTGTGTCAAAATGAATATTTCTCATGTCAACAAATGATGGAGACAACGTTTGGTGACATCTGGGGATACAGTGAGAGGTTGTAACAGCGCATTCCCCATACCAAGAAGATTTTTATCACAAGAAATCAGCCTACAGGATGTAGGCTCAGGAAAAGTCTTCTTATCACAATATCCATTTTTTGGTATCTGTACACCTTTTAGTTTTATAGATTCAGTCTGAGCTCAGTTTTTTATTGTAAATCGTTAGAGAGAAGGTGGTGAATACTGCAGCCATTCCATCCTTTCACACTTTCCACATTATTGTTAATGCGTTTACTACAGTTTCTGTCAGAATTGTGAGTTCTTGTGTTTAGTATAGTGCCCTTCAGTGCCCTGTATCTCTCAGAGGGGTTGTGTCACTTTATTGAGGCAGTCGGGACAAGCCGCTTGGCATGAGGTGAAGTCATGTTCTTTGGGATGTTCCTTTAGCTGGAAGAGGAAGGAAATGTCTTGCTTGTTAGGGGGAGACTCGTGTTGGTGTGCCGAGAGTGTGTGCGACTGTGTGCGTTTGTGTGCCACCATGGTGCCTGATGTGCTTTGCTGAGCGAGCCGAGGACAGGGAGACAGCTGAATGTGATTAAATTATAGAGGGAAAGCACGCTACCCGGGTCTTGCTGCGACCAACATTGCGGGAACCCCCCCTGCAACCCATCTTTTCTCTCTGTCTCTCTCTGGTATGATAGAAGAACCCAGCCCCTCATAATCACAACAGTCTAGTCAGAGCTGGAGGGAAGAGGAAATTGGGTGTTGATGGGATTGCTGAATATGGACTGTAAGGTCATAAGAAATATACTGATGCATTGTACTTAGGTACTGTAATGTGGGACAGTTAGTCCCAGCCTCTGCTCAGTATGCTCATATTTGATTCTATATTGGTATAAACTGTAAATATATAAACGTATATATGTCTTCATGCAGTGTTATAATGTGACAAAAAGAACTGCAGATTTTTCAAACACATGTAAGGCTGCAGACTGAGTCTAATGGATGGATGGGTGGGGGTCTTCACTCCAGCCTCGCGTGGGAGATACTGTATGTCCCTTATTTCTCAGCAGCCTAATGAATGAGCAGCAGAAAGCCTCCTGGGGATCCCCTGCATGCAATAGGCTGCTGTGGGGTGCGGGGGGGGGGCAGCCATGCGCTAATATTAGCCTCCATGTTGAGTGGCTGGATCACACATCCACACGCTATGCTTAGCATGTCTGAGCCATGCAATACCATAGCATGACTCTGCATTCATGCTAGACACTTTTACAAATGCCTTCACATATGGAAATACTGTGTAGCCAAAAATGTGTATTCAAAAAACATTACAATATATTCAAATTATAAAGAAATACTTTGGCAATTGTAAATATAGGTACCTATACATGTACATATTAGTGTTGCTTAATTCTACTTTTAAAGGAAACAGGTGCAGTATAGACTGAGTCACAATATTTGTTCACAGTAAGTTTCAGATGGAAACCCCACACATTTGTGCATAAAATACTACAGTGCTGAGCAAACACTGCCCTAATTGGTTAGTTTTTAGCCACCTAAGAAAAAGCCTACCTAAAAACTTATATCTCACTTTAAGTGTACACTATATTTAGAATATTGTCCCCACTTTACCTTGCTGCAGACAGCCTTTCCGACGGGACAGTGAAGCTGTTATCTTAAGGCCACCAGACTCAGTTGGTTAGTGTGTAAGGTAAAGGGTAAAAAATATAGCCTACTTCTAAACTTGTATTGATTTTTTAGGTGGGTCTTTTTAGGTGGCAAAAATAAGTTTAGCTGCAGCCCCCGTCCACAGCAGTACATTGTTTAGCTTCAGGGCCTGTAGATTTGGTAAATCAAAAATGCTAGTGAAGCAAAACACTACACAAAAAAGCATAGCAGGAATGTCAGGTAGGTTGAACCACTGTATATAACTCTGTATCTTTAAATGCATTTACAGCTGAAACTGATAACAGAAAAATATGTTTGTCGATTTCACATATCTCCGCAATTGAAATCAATCACAGTGATTCAGTATACAACAAGCCATGTTAAGGTAAGCTTAAACAAAAAAAATAGAATTTCTATTTACACCAAGCCAATAAGCATAATTAGTTTGTGGGTGGGAAGCCAGGGATGGATCACATCATTGTTGCTACACTAGCAACTGCTTTCCTTTGGTTGGAGTTTCCGCATGGAAGGGAGATAGGATCAGGAGAAAACTTTGTGAACCTCATTTCCCTTGCTTGGTAAGCTCCTTGCTGGCATGTGAAAAGGAAGCTACTGCTGACATCATGCATCAGAGGAGATCGCAGTACAGAAGAAATGCATTTCAACCTAGTCAAAATATAAATGGATGAATACATTGTAACACAGTGTTAGATTACTAATACAAAAACGTACAAAATAAAAAAGTTGTAAATTGTGTTTCATCAACAAACTGGTGAAGATGATTTAACCTTGAATTACATCCCTGTATACACCCAGAACCACTGGCCAGTTGCTGAAAATAACTGCCATCTACAGCCTCTGCTGTACTGGATGCAGCTCCCAGTAGAGCGTGCTACCTCCAGCTCCACACCAGGAGCATATCTCCCAAACACAGTGCAGATCACACTCTCTCCCCGCGGTGAAGGCTAAGACGGGCTTACAGGCTGGCCTTCTAACATCACCTGCCCTTGACGCCAGACTGTGGTGCACCTACAGAAGTGCTGGCCTGCAGTATATTTGCCCACGCCATGCAGGCTGTCTGCTCTCCTTATGATGAATCATAGCACAACACAAATCGATTAAGCAGCAGCTTGGATTATTTTAAACATTTTCTCTCAAATGTTAATTTTCTTCGAATAGAGATTTATTTTTTCTCCTCATAACTTGAACAAAGGCCAAGAGGATCAGCCTGCGGTTGTGTGGTGAATGTGTATCCTTGTGAACCCGTGTGGAGATACCATAGGGAATCAATGTGTTCTTCCAATCAGCCTCAATGACGTGGTCAGGCTAGGGCGGAGAGGGGATTGATCTATTTGAGCAGACACAATGTCAATACCGACGTCTACTCAGTGTAAGATGTAGCTGCTCCCGTGTCCTTCACACATGCATCCTTGGTACGCTTGCTGCTACAGGCTATTAATTATGGCTCAGTCATCACTCAGACCAAAAGTCATGATTTTGAACAGCCACTGAAGAACTTGACTTTTG
>JAPZEB010000007.1:30696622-30708685 GCA_029783705.1 Chaetodon striatus
GAAGTTAACCATACAAAAAGTAAAAGTATTTAAATCAATACGTAAAACCATTGTTAAAACTAACAAGCAATAAAAGCAAAAATATCCACAAGCTAAGGAGTATACTGTCTGACAATGTTACATGAATGAATTTGGTGGTCCCTGAAGCCCCCAGTTGGTCTCTTTGGTATTCTAGGGTATACAGTAGTTTGGTATGTACGAGAAATGTTGAGGGCAACAATTATGTATGGCAGCTGATATCAGCAGCTGCTGAGCCAAGGCAAGTATACAGGCCACCTTAAAGCTCAACTTTGTCACACAATATACAAGTGAGTTTTTAACAATGCTTAAGGTTGGAGTGCTTCCGTTTTTCTTTCAAAAAAAGCTGAATAGTATGGAAAGGCAAGAGCCTTTGTCAGCGTCACACTCAAAGTGGGCACCTGGTTCAAATGTTATCACTCGATGAAATGGGCGATACTAGTGCTTATCAGCCTCATAGATACTGGTTAGAAGGGTACTGCTACACCAATTAGTATGTTCAGAAGGTCATTATCAACCCATATAATGGCTGTGTTTATTGTAATGCTGTGACAGAGGAGGTCAGGTGGCTTAACATTGGTGTAAAGAGCGAGAAAGTCTGCAGAGGGAGTTGGACAGGGTGGTGGATGGGTCAAACTAACACAAGACTTTCACCCAAAAGACCCAAACCAATGTCCCGTGTGAATCTAAAAGTCAACATTGAGTCACTTTAGCTGTGTAATGTATGTCACGTGACATATGTTACGTAACTATGTTAGTAAAAAAAACATACTTATGTCAAGCCAAGCTATGACTTTTTTTTAAACATAACCAAACAAAGGTAAAAGTGTAACCTAACAAAATTGCTTGCAATGTCAAAAAGCATTTGATGGGTTAATGACAGCATTGGCAAACTATTGTTGTAGCAGTGCCCTGCGTACCCATATCTATGAGGCTGATAACCGCTAATAATTCCCATCTAATTGAGTGATAAAATTTGCAGTGTCTGTGGCCATTTCCTGGAGGCAATCCTGGTACCCGCAGAACTCAGAAACTTTTCTTTGTTATTCTTTTGCCAGCATTAGTCTCACATTTTAATGTGTCATCTGTCATGTTATCATCTGTGATGTGAAAAAAAATCTAATTTCCACACAGTCAAACAAATGAAAAGTGGGCATCCTGGTCATAGTTCAGTAATTCTAGCACTGAGGATAATACCTCTTTAGTACTGTCAACCAAGGTACCAATCACGATAGTTAAGGAATCACCACCCTCGTATTTAGTTCAAAAGAAGTTTAGCCATCTTCACTAGTATTGAGCAGTAAAGCTGAATGCATTGGAGCAGCAAAGGGAAACGTGGGACACATGTTGCACTGTGTTGCTTTTCCCTTCGTCTCACTTTCATTTCTCTATTATTACAGTTAGTTTTGTTATCAGGTGATTTTTTTGACAAGACTTGATTTGTAAAAATGTATAGTTATCCTTCATAGTGCTCAGTGACTCAGCTATAAAATGAGGAAAGTGCAATAATTTGACTGATAAAATAAGGTTTGACTGTGGGGCTTCTCAACTGAATATTCAAATCAGCGAATTCTAGGGGACAGCCCTCATACACACTGGAGGAACCAAAATGATACACAATACCAATTTCAACAAAAGTAGCTATATTGCCATTCCAATGTACCAGTCACTCCTCAGCATTGGTCTTAATGGAGCCCTTACACTGGCGTTGTAACAGCTTATTGACTTATGTTCCACACAGTGCAACAGAGTCTCTTGGGAGGATGAGGAGTGTAGCCCTAAGGATCTAACTGGAGTTCATTAATGTTAGCCACTCAGCCTGCCTGTCCACACCAGTTCCAGTTCTGACTGTTAACTTAGCCATGCTCACAGAGGCTCGAATATATTTTACATATATTTATTTACTTTCTTATCATTTTCACTATTATTTGCTTGGCGTAAAGTATAACCTGTATGGGACTTCCATGGTCGGTATTTCAGTGTCCTCTACTTGTCTTTGCAAGTTGTTTCCACCCCAGTAATGTGTGAATTTCATTTTGTCCTTGGCTGTGTGTTAGGGGGTGGTTGCAGCTAAGATAAGGGTTCCTGCCTACCTATATATCAATAAAATATTATTCCACCTGGAAGATTACTGTGTAGCCTTTAGCTGATATTCATAGATTGTACAAGGTGTACTCTCTCTCCTCTCTCTCCTCAATCCTTCATCCCCCTCCACTTTCACTCTTTCCCCCCCTTTCCCCATTTTCTATCATTTTCACCTCCCTCTCTCACTTTTCTCTCTCCCACCTCTCTCTCTCCCCCTCTCCCTCACTCTGCTGCTGCCTGCAGATAGTAATTAATCAGGGGATCGATGTGAAGCCTATCTCCAGGCTGAGGCGTCTATAATGTCGATAATGCTGCTCGATGGCCTCTCTCCCCGGAGAGCTGATAGTCTTCAGGACGAACACGCTTGACTTTGCATGGAGCAGCATGGAGCAGCATGGGCTGCGTCAGACAGACTGTTGCTGTTATGCTTGTGTGTATGATCGTATGTGTGTTTTATATGTACATACCCTACTTGTGTGCTTTCATGTAAGCCTGAACTCACATCCAGCAAACACACGCACACACACAGGGATGGGTCGAGAGCTATGATTGATGACAGGTCAGGTGAATGATGGCAGTTCACAGTGGCTAAACTGAGGGAATGCAAGCTAAGTCTAGTGAAAATCTATTTAGGTTCATCAACAAAGGATCAGGTTAAAGACAGGTGTGTGATTGTGGTTATAAAATTGGCACTGCCCATCATAGGCATTGAACTGGTCCCACAACACCACCAGAAGGCTCCACAGGAAGTTGTGGGCCCCATTCTTCATACATGATAACTGGTTTAGCTTGATGTAATTATTGAAGATTTGATCTTTTAGTCTGGGTTTTTGAGTTCTTTCAGCCTGGCTCAAAATATATTAGAAGCTGTTGGCAGAGCTTGCTGCTATCTGATACAAGCTTAAATCTGCAAGTTGAAGGCTTTTTTACACTCATCTGGATCCTGACCCACAAGTGAACTATTTTTTTTAGATACAAGTGTTAAAAATCAGTATATTTAAAGCTGGAATAGGTAGTTTTCAGGAAAAGGTACGCTAAAAAATGCCAGAATTTAAAATTCACTGCTTCTCCTGAAGCCTTCACCTTTTCTCTCTATGACCTAATGACAGGGTCACACTAAATGCAGAAGCACCGCAAGCGTGCTCGTTTTTTATGAATTCATTCATTTATTTATTTTCTTAAAGCGCTGCCTGCTTCCTCCCTCCATGTTAACCAGTTGAACTGTTTACACTGGACGTGCTGCAGCCCCGAGCTTTTGCAGTGACAGTTTCGTCATCTGGTCTTTTTTCCGTGAGTAAATCTAGCAAAAAACAAAACAAAACTGATAATCTTTTATTAACGATATAAAGAATATATTAGATATGATATTAATGATCCAATTATGATAAATGCTAAAATATGCATCCAGTGCATCCACATATTTGTCAGTTGTGTCAAAACAGAGAGTGAGATGAGCAGACACACACACACACACACACACACACACACACACAAGGAAAAGGAAGCATAGACCAAGCTCTACATGTCATTAGAACAGAGCAAAGGAGCAGAATCGCTTGCTGACCTGCGTGAAGAAATGTGCCTTTGGTGTGAAGTGCCAGACAGCTGTTGATGGGTGGCTTATCAAAAATTTACATACTGGGGTGCTCCCTCCTCCATTGTGAACATTGCATAAGCCCCTCTTTCCAGATGAGTAGGGGGCATATGCATGCACTTCATACAGTAACCTGTATGGGTAATACTCATTCAAGACAGTCATTCCAATCCTGATTGTTATCTTGGTGGTTTTATATAGCAGCAATTGTATGAAATTACTGTTTTTTGGTAGAGTTGAAGACCTTTGAGATGACATGCTGTGAGTAGAGGCTCTAGCTAGCTACATAAATATGAACTTGAATTAGCCACAGCCGTGGCTATGGTTAG
The DNA here is from genome assembly GCA_029783705.1 of Chaetodon striatus. Taxonomy (NCBI): domain Eukaryota; kingdom Metazoa; phylum Chordata; class Actinopteri; order Chaetodontiformes; family Chaetodontidae; genus Chaetodon; species Chaetodon striatus. The sequence continues at coordinate 30,700,649 of JAPZEB010000007.1, forward strand.
CAGGAGGCTTAAATATTAGCAACATCTTCTGTCTATCTCTGAAACGCTTTCCTGATACTTTCACATGTTTTCTTTTTGTCACACTGTCTTTTGGACCCTCCTCTAGATAAATCCAGAATAGCAATTTTTCTGCAGCATTCTCCGCCCTTGAATCAGGCTTTTACCATCCAATGGGACATATACACAGATTTGCATTTGTAGAGCAGCCAATTAGAACACCTTCTTCTGAAATGACCTGTAATTGGCTATTGTCTCCTATCATGGGCTAGATTTTCTTAAATTATAATACGCTGAAGGTTATTATAGGACAAAAAAAACCCATGCCCAACCCAGCTTTAAAGAACCACTCAAACGCTCAAAAATCCAGTATGGGTCAAGCTCAAGTATACACGTTCAACACTTAAATGTATTCATATCAGTTAAATTTAATTTAAATTTGTAAATCGTTCTTGTCTGTCAGATTTCAGGTTGCAACAAGACTATGGCAGTGAGATGGCCGATTCTCCTGGCCTCAGACATCCTCATCAGTTCAGAAATGGTAGTGTCATAGTTATCGTAGCCCCCAGGATAGCCATAAAGTCTATATACTACATGGCAGAGGTGTATGACAAGCAGTGAGCTTTTGTGAGTTTTATTAAAGTGGTGTTATTAGTGGTGGCACACAGTACAGGGTACAGGACATAAGTTTCTCACATAGAAAAAAAATTCAGCTTGAGGTCCAAGTCTGATGACATGTGGGAGGAAGCAGTTTAGAGAGAGGGCATCCGTGCGTCATTGCAGCTGCCCTGTGTCTGCGCCCGATCAAAGCAGCCACAGCAGCAGCAAATATGAAAGACATGGAAGGTAAAGGCATCCCTTTTTCTATTCAAAGCTCCAATTACATGGTTGAATTTCTTTTATGAAAGGAAAAAAAAAATAAAGATAGCTTTAACAGGGACCCCATCTCAATAAACCTCATCATGGTTTTCATACACAAGGTAGGGTGGGGGAGGGGCTGTGCTAGACAGAAAGCTCACAGCATAAACATTCCCCTCCATATCTCTTTTGTCATTTGCATATTTACAGTCTGCCATGCTAATCGTGTTTATTGGGGTGTATAGCCTAAGTACTGCGCATGAGCTCAATAGGGGAGGATAGCTTTGTGCCACAGACTGCATGGTAGAGGCACTGGGATAAAAATTGCCCCCAACCCCCCATTTCTGGAAATAAATGGCTCCTCCTGCAGTAATCCAATTTCAAAAGACAAAAAGAGCTGTCTTACGTAACTAGGACAGCACGGGATTTTGCTAATTATGGTGTTAATGCACAGTGAAGAATTCCCCTGATTTCAAACAAAGGCCATGATTTGTGAAGATATTTTTGTGTTGCTGGATGTTGTGTAGTTGAGCAAGTGCAGTTCTTACAGTATCACATCATGAAACAGTGCCGAATCTATCATTATGCAAGGTGATGGATGTCTGGCTTACAGGAAATAAGGTATTTGTTCACTTGACTGCATGTATCAGAAAAAATTGCTGGAAAAAAATTACACACCATGTAAAAGCTATCAATATGTAAAGGTGTTCAAGGTGGATGTCTCAGTGCCTAAGGCTGGCTTGCAAAGGTAAACTATTCACTCCCTTATTTGCATTAATCAAAAAAAATTCAAGGAAACCAAATCCAGATTTGCACGATTTCACCTTGAGCACGTAGATTTCATTGTCAGCCCTGGTGTGCTTTTGCACTGAAGTGTTGAGAACAGTTAAGTAAGGTGGATAACTGCTAAAGCCCCTCATTTTTCCCCTGTCAGATTTCTGCTTTCATACAAAAGACATAAGGTTGTCCTCTGTCGCCAACTGGCCGAATGAGAGAGGCGTACAGTCCCGGCCCCGGCTTTAATTGCCGGTGTCAGAGCTGAAACATGGCCGAACAGGAAATGATCAAGTTAATGAAACGTTTTAATTATTCAACATAATTGTGGAACGTGACGAGCGTGTCGGTGAATCCCTGGCCTGGCTGTTCGCACAAGGTGTGTCTCCAACACACACACATTCATGCGCTCTCTCACTCTCATTCCCTTTGTCTCACCCACATTGAACACTTGCTTTCCCATGGTGCTCTCCCTCATCCTTATTACTCGCCATTCTCCTCAATGATAGAATGAGTGAGATCAGTCTGTGTTATAATTACTTGCCCTTGTCTGCTCTGGGTCGTTACTCCGAGCCGCCCACCTCAGCCATCCACCCCCCCTGCTGAGCCTGTATGCCGACTGGCCTGAGCTCCTGCAGCCATTCTGCACATCACTGCAGGGCTGACGGGTACTGGCGGATCGATCTGTGAGCTGGAGAGCACAAGAATGAAAAGAAAGAGTCTGTTCACTCATTCTCTATCCCTGTGCCTCTGTCTAATACCACACACACACACACATTTACCAACTGTGCACGCCAGATAATTAAAGACAACTAAAACAAACATGAGGATATCAGTTCATCAGCACGCCTGAGACTGCTTCCTATCTCACACTCTGTCTTTGGTCGCTCCTTTCTTCCTTCCTCCTGTTTCTTCATCTTGACATTTCTCTTCTCTTCTCTTCTCTTCTCTTCTCTTCTCTTCTCTTCTCTTTCTTCTCTTCTCTTCTCTTCTCTTCTCCTTCTTGCCCCTCTTTAGTTCCCCTTTTTCCCCCAACACCCTGTTCCTTCCTTGCTCCTTTCCTTCCTTCCTTCCTTCCTTCCTTCCTTCCTTCCTACCTTCCTCTCTCACTCTACCCCTCCCATCTCTCTCGGCTGTCTCTGGCAGAGCTAATTCCCTCTTCAGATGGTGCGGCTCTCATTTGCATACTTATCAAAGTGTTTGGACTATCCGACAGAAGCTGTAGGAAGGTGGGGTCATTAATATGTTAATTACCCCCCCTTTTTCTCCCCACTCGCCTTTAGACGGCGGCGCACCATCCATATCCTCCACCTCTCTCTTCGTTTCACACGCAGCCTTTGAATGTTTGAATATCCTTAGAGGCCCTGCAAATGCCATAAGACTCTGTAGACACTCACACATGGGAGTTAGGGTAGGTTTAAGGCTATCTATAGCGGGTGTGTATATGCATGTGTGTGTGCGTACTCTGTAAGCTACCATCAATTACATGTCTATAGTTATGGATTAGCAGCATTTGTACAAATGATCATCTGACATTTTAGAGCCATAATATGATCTGGTTGCTCAGTTGACTGTTCACTAAACCCTTCCCCCAAACTGTGATTGTCCAGTCATAACCTTAGCAGCTGTGACTAAACACAACAGACCTGTCAGGCTTTGGATTTCTTTACATGCTGGAGCGTAGTAAGAGTGACACTATTGTTTTTAAGATTTTAAGACTGATTTTAACAACAAATGTTTTGGAATAGATTTAACAGTGTGTTCAACTACTCTAATGCAAGCTCCAAGCTACCTAGCCTAACTAGCATAATAGCTACAGTAGTAACAGGGTGGTAACTTTCATAGCCAAGGAGCATATCATTAAATAGCTACATTAGTTTGTGGGGTCACAGGTTATAAAAACCAAAAGCCCCATCCATGAGTAGCACACTCACTGTTTAGAATTTCCTCTCTGACGTAAAAACTGGTCCTGGTCACTATTTCTGCTCATTTAGAAGTACCTCTGCTATGGTCTTTATTGTATTTGGGGAAGTTTACATTCTAGCAACAGTAGTCAGTTGTTACTTGAGGTAGCGTAGCATTACATTTGATTAACACCCTAGCGCCTTTGTTCTTGTAATGTTAAAAGTAAAAATAAACTCTAATGAAAATAAGATCAAGTTTATAAGATAAGCCAACTAATAGGATTGTTAGAGGGAAATTACAGTTTAAAGTGACATTTTTCCTTACACTTATAATAAAAGAACTAACTAGCGCTATACCACCATACAACAATAACGCTGTTATCTGCATGGATCGACTGCTGCTTATAGTGTTAACGTTTTGCATGTGACATGTAGCTTTAACTTCAGTCTACACCACCATGATAGCATGTATATATCCAGAGTGCATATTCAAGACCCTTTTCAAGAGATTCTCATTTTAAAAGGAGTGAGCTGGAAGCTTTAAAAAGTCAGCTGGAGACAGTGTTTTCCACCAATCTGTTCTCATTCCTAGAGCGTCAAATATGTCAGCCTTATCAGTGGCCCTTGGCCTTTGTCACTGATACACAAGGCACCTTATAGCGTCTGTATGAGATGCGCCGGGCTTTTAACTAACTAAAATGTAATCCCATCCACAGCAATAACATGGTAAAAAGAATAAGAATGTTCGCGTGGGGTACGAGGGAGGGAGGGGTGGTAGACAGGTCAAACATACACTGGACTCTAGCATGTAAGGAGCAGAATTGAAAACTGACGAGACCAAAACTGACGCCACAGGGGCACCTAAAGCATCATCGTTTGAAGCTAAGTTCCTCTGACCAAGCTGCTGTATTTGAGGAGTTGGAAGTGAGAACATTTTTTTGACCAAATCATGGAGCTAATGTTAGCTTAATAAGCTGATAACATCTGCCACCATTGTCACTGAAAACTGTATATGAGCTGTGATACAACTAAAAGCTTGCCAACCATAGCCACAGTAACTATAAGAGGCAGTGTTTAGCAAACTGTCCACTGAGTTTGAACCTTGTCAAAAGGCATATTTCAATGAGACAGTTCCACAAAGCTATGTACTGCAATATCTATAGATCACGTTTAATCCTGGCCTTTACTAAAGCACAGCCAACAAAAAGCTCTCCATTCAAAGTCGAAGCCTACAGTGGACTTGATCTGCATACTGTACAGGATGCTGTTCTCATGTCATTTAAAGTAACATGATTACAATAAATGTCCTACGTAAAGGTTGCAGGGTCAGTGGTTAAGCCACTCAGCTGAATGAGTGGGACATCTTGTTAATTCTGATTTATCTGCGCATGAACAAAGGTTAATGGGTCATTTATGTGTTAGATGTTATAACAAGGCTTGGTTGGCATTGCACCCCAGATTAGTCAACGCTGATACAGGTGATTGACTGAGGTGCTTACAACAGGCAACTGTGGCTGACGATAATTAAAAATGGCATGGGAAGTTATAAGCAAATGTTGGCGCAAGGCATCTTGGGAATTGACGTCCTTGATCAAGCTTGTTTTGTGGTGTGCTGTTTAAACTCTGCAGTTTGAATATGTTGTAGGGGAATGCCAAAATCCACAGAATTTGAACATTTATTCAGTAACATGCCGGCAAACAGAGGTAAGTGGCTCCTGGAATGAAAGGGAAACATGAAAATAAATCAACATTTTTCTGAGGAACAGAAAGGTAACTAGGGACTCAAGTGTTTTCTAAAGTAGGTTTCAATAATTTAACCAGGAGAGTGAAGGCAGAGGAACTGTTTCAACATTCCTGCTCACTCGTTTTGATTTTAGCTTTTCAAGGACTTTAACAAATAGGAATTGTAACAGCCACCTCACTGAACATGTTTATATTAAGTAGACTTCCAGTCTCTTGCTTTCACCTCTACAGTCCTCTGTCTTGTGTTTGTCACTGTGCCTCTGCCAGCGCACCAAGGGGTGGCTTTGTAGGTTAGTATTATGTGTGGTGGACAGAATGGGTGTAGAAGGGACCACAGTATATTATCACAGAGCCATCTACAGTGAATTGGAGATAAACAGTGTGATTTTTACAGCAAGAGACAACAGGCTACCAATGCTTGTTTTGCACCTCCCATTTTGTGAAGGGTTCTCCTTTGTCTGTCCTTCCCCATGGGTAAGCTAAACTTTTAGAAATAAGGGTTCTTCCTGAATGGCTGAGGTTCTGCCCAGAAATATTTGCCTCTGAAGAACCGCATAAGAAGAAAGGGTTCTTTAAGGGATCTCAATAAGGCTAAGAGTTACATTAACCTTCTTCATCTAAATAGCTATTTTTTTTAGAAGACGGAATGGTTCAGAGATTGTTGAGAGCATGGATCCTCATCCTCATATATTAAAATGTTTACCCATTAAATGTAGATGCATCTGGACTCCCCTTTTTGGTTCATTTACTTGTGTTCTGCCATAGTTCATCAATTCATGCCATGTACTACCAGAGTTCCCAGGGTAATGGAAAACCTGGAAAAGTAATGGAATTTCCCAGTTATATTTTCCAGGCCTGGAAAAGTCATATAATTAGTAAAAATCAATGAAAGATTTGAAAAAGTCAGGGAACCCGTGTGTAATGAAATTGTTGCAGCTAGCTGAGATTATGTTTGAATAGAGTTTGAATCTGATATGTTTTAAAAATGTGAGGCAAGTTTTAATTTTTTGAGGGGGTCCCTGAAAAGTCATGGAAATGTTTTGAAATTTTGTCCACGAAAATGTGTGGGAACACGTTACTGCTTTTTTTAATGGTGTGGGCATTTTGTTTTCAGTTCTAATTTGAAACAGAGTTTTGTTTCCCAACTCAACTGCACCATTGAAACAGTAAAGGCTGTAGTAATAATGATTTTACAAAATCTCCACCCCCTAAAATATGACTGTGAGCCATTAGTGTTGTGAGTTGTGTTGGACCACAGCCTTGGGGCACTTGTGAAGCCCAAGGCTGCTGTATGTGGCTCCCTAGACCCCAGGCCAACATTAAAACCCATAATTAGTGGGACAGAGGTCTACAAGGTGGAAAGGTTCTGGATAGAACCCCCAGGGAGGGCTCTGGGTGAAACCATTACACCATAGCAAGGTTCTCTCTTTCACAAATAGCTCTAGTTAAAACCCCTGTTGTTGGGTTCTAGGTAGTCCCTTATAAAGGGTTCCAGGTTAAACCTGAACCACGAACCCAAAAGGGTTCTCCCATGGGAACAAGCTGAAGTACTCTATATGGTTCTAGTAAGCACCATTATTTAAGAGTGGACATAACAGAGGTAGAGCAGGTTGAGGAGGTGTAACTGAGCAGAGAAGGCTTTGATAATCATGGAGAAGGAGGATAGAGAAGAAGTGTTTGTGCAATTGTATAAAAAATATACCTTTGGAAACTGGGTGGAGTAATGAGGACAGAAGTAAAGGAAAGGCAAAAAGATTAGACAGGACGAAAGGTGAAATAAGGAGAGCCCTCACCTTGTTCTTAGCAACAATAAAAGCCTCACAAATCCACCTGGCCTTGCCTCTGAATACATATTTTTCTCTGTGCCAAACCGAGAGGGCGTTCAATTCAACCCACACAGGGCAGACTTAACAATTACTCTCACTTTGAACGCAATTTCCTAGCTGGGGGAAATGATTGACAGATTGTATCCATGGTGTCAGGGGGGCAGCCACGCCCCTCCTGACTAAGGCAGAAATTAGAGAACAGTAGGAGCTAAATTACACCTTAGCAAAGACCTCTGGCAAGAGGACAGGGAGGGAAGCATGATGAATGAGGAAAGGATCAGAACAGAAAGGTAGAGGGTGAGTCGCGTGGGAGCATGGAGACGATTGGAGGAACGGCTCGGAAATACATTTGTAGCCACACACAAGCACACACACAGATGCGGGTAGACACACAAACATACGCACCGAGGTAATGGGTCTGCAGTACTATTGGAGTGCAAAGGGAGAGACACTTAAATGCCATCTCTACAGTTGGGATGCTATTTACTCCCTCTCTCTCTCACACACACGCACACACACACATGCACACAGTCATCTCCGCTCTCCCTACTATGTCATGCTCTCAAAGCACTCAGACTGATATGAGAGCAGCAAGCAACCAGCAGAGTGGCACAATGAGTCTCAGGGTATCTACAGTGGAAGAGCTCAACAGTAGCAGCATTGGTTTGTACACATTATAAGGCAAAAAATAGCTGATGGACATCTACCGTGGTCGCTCCATAGAAACTGTTCTTTTATCAGTGCATATTTGGTTTGGAAGTATAGGTCTAGTGATATGCCAAATCTTCATTACTGTTAACAGATGCACTTAAAACGGCCAAAACCAACAATGACCTGATCCCACTTATGGAGTCTTGTGTGTGTGTGTGTGTGTGTGTGTGTGTGTGTGTGGGTGTGTGTGTGTGTGTGTGTGTGTGTGTGTATGAATGTGTAAT
>JAPZEB010000007.1:30708785-30721257 GCA_029783705.1 Chaetodon striatus
CACACACACACACACACACACACACACACATACACACACATAAACTTATGCGTGCTCACTCCCACATGACCTGGGTCAGCAGCAAAAATTAACTTAAATAGTTCCCGTGTTCCTCAGGAGGTTAAAACTCTTAATCTAACTCCATGCAGATCTTTACTGGCCTCCATTTGTAATGGGATTGGTCAGGCCCAGTTACATAACCATAGAGACATGGGTCAATGGAGAGTGCATACTATGGTTACATCAGTCAGTCAGGCATATGTTATCTTTCACTCATAAGTAACATCTCTTGAATTAGCTTGACAGTGTTGACACAACAGCACTAACACTAAAACAAAAAACTGATGTGATGGCTGTGATAACATTCGGTCTGTTTGTACAACTCTAAGACCGAAGGATTCATGGCCGTAGCATTTCTTACGTGAGGATATTAACACACTTGCTAAATCATATGTGATGAGTAACAGTTGATCTTTGTAAGTGGCCAAAAGTGATTAACAAGAGTTTAGTAATGATTATCAAGGGTTTCAACCATAGTCTGTATAAAATAATGGAAAGAGTCACTGTGATGGCACCCATTGGTTTGCGGAATCCTGTTTCATAGCCTCATGTTTGGCGTTTTAGCCGTCAGCATCTTGGATTTTTAGAGCTAGAAATAACCATATTTGGACAAGAGGGTGGCGCTAACCCTAACACTAGCTGCTAGTTTGCTTAGCACAGTGCATTTACTGCTATAGTTAACTGTGATAATGCTAATTTCCACTAGCAAAAAAACAGGCTTAAAACCATTAAAACAAAATGTGCTTTCTGGCAAAAAGTGAATTTCTGACTCTTGAGAGGGTCAAGAGTTTTAATACGACCAGATGCTGACCTTTTTTCAGGCTACCATAAGTTACAGTTAAGTTTAATAAACTGTATACACACTGAAATAGCGGCAGCCATGGTGACACAAATACGCGATTAATCTGGGGTTGTTACTTAACCAATGTTGTCGCTGTGATAGAGACTTACCAGTGAACGACACCCACCTGTCACTTAATATGGCCACGCTTTTGATCAATGCCAAAATGAAGCTCTAATAACAGATGCGTTTTTAAAAAAATGTCCCCCCATACAGTTGTCCCGAAGGGGGAAAATTAGCTTTAGAGACCAAAACCGTTTCTGCACCAGGCTGTAAATATGCTTGTTTCTGCTCTTAAGTTGGGCATTTTAACATAGAGGTCTATGGGGATTGACTGGCTTTGGGATCTAGCCTCAAGTGGCCATTCAAACAATTGCAGTTTTTGGCACTTCTGAGTTGGCTTCATTTTTTTTTGCCACGGAGGTTGGTGCTTGATAGCATTGCACACTAATACCGTCATATACGGCATGCCCCAGTGAAACTTAAGGAAGGTATGAAGGTATTAAAAATTAAAAACTGCACTTCCTTGTTGGCTTCATTTTTCAGCCACGGCAGTTGCAGCTGGGTTTCAACACAAACAATGGGTGACAGTATCATCCTTTAAACCTTTATAAGTCTCAGTCTGTGTCTAGCTTTCAGTGGAATTCTGCAGTTCCACAGAACACTCAGTGTCTGATTAATGTCACATCTATACAGGACAATCCTTCATTCATTTTTTTTACCCTGTACCTCTTAATCTAATATGTCAGTCTGGTAATGCAGTTACACTGCATGTGTTTGCCACAGCAGAGGACACGACGACCTGGAATTTGTTCTCTGTCTGTCTGTGTAAGCAGCATCACTTAGTCCTGGAACTGGACTTCTGCCACCATGTGCTCTTTTCTTTGGCACAGAGAAATAAAAACTACACTGTGTGTGGCTGTTACTGTTGCTTTAACTCTCTTGCTAGCACTACTACACAACATAATGTGATTAATGAATTTTACTGTTCAGACTTGGTGGTTTTTAATTTTTAATACACCATTCACACCTTACTGAAGTTTTATTGGGGCATGCAGTATATGACAGTATTAGTGTGCAGTGCTACCAAGCAGCAACCTCCACGGCCAAAAAAATGAAGCCAACTCAGAGGAGCCACATCTGCAATTGTTTGAATGGCCACTTGAGGCTGGCTCCAGAAGCCAGTCAATCCCTGCAGACCCCCATGTTGAAATGCCTAACTTTACGGCAGAAAAAAGCACGTTTACGGCCTGGTACAAAAAACAGTTTTGGTCTTTGTAGCTAATTTTGATGATCATGACAACTGTATGGGTGTGAATTTTGACAACTCACCTGTTTACATTTTATAAAGGCTTAAAGTTATGCATAACAAATGGCAGGCTGCTTTGAATGACAGGCTGTCTGCTGATAGTGTCCCCGGCTTCTGAGTCAGATCCATCCCCTGCTCCTCCACAGCAACGGCCTTTCCCCAGATATGATCATCTCTGGCTCCAAAAAACCAAGATGGCGACAGCCGAAGTGCTAAACTCAAGGCTTCAAAATGGGAGTCCACAAACCAATCGGTGATCTCACAGTAGCTACATCCATTATATTTCATCTATGTGTCTATATGCTGTTTTCCCTGCATTTTCTGTGTCGTTGCTGGATGGCTGTTTTGAATTCTGCGATGTTATCCCCACCACAACCAGATGCCTTTTCCACCAGTAGAGACTAGAGACCAAAGACCAGAGACTGACCTCTGGTGGTGTGTGCTGTGCACTACATTCATTCATTCATTCATTCATTATCTGTAACCGCTTATCCTGTAAGGGCAGCAGGGGGGCTGGAGCCTATCCATGCTGACTTTGGATGAGACAGGGGGTACACCCTGTACAGGTAGCCAGACTATCACAGGGCTGACGTATAGACACACACAACCATTCACGCTCACATTTACATGTACACCTATGGGAAATCTACAGTCATCTGCATGTTTTTGGACTTTGGGAGGAATCTGGAGTACCTGGAGATAACACACACTAACACAGGGAGAACATGCCAATTACACACAGAAGGACCCCTGCTGGTCGGTGGATTTGAACCCTGAGCCCTTTGTTGTGTGGTGACAGGGCTAATCACTGCACCGACTATAATGAGTTTAATAGAGAAAGTAGCATCTGTATTTTTGACAGTGTTGAAAAACATACTGTCAGGATTTCTAAATACCCTGGCACACTGTAATACCCATGTGAAATTACTTGAAAATTACATAGTGTCCATTGTGTTGCTATTTATGGACTTGCTGTAATGTGTGCGTCACTGTTGGCACTTAACAGGGAAGTGATGACAACAGGCCTTTCTTAATGTGAGTCTGTCTGTACTACTCATGTTCTTTTTAGCCCAGTAGGCTTCAAATGCCCAGACGTATTCTTGCTCATCCCATTTTATCCAAGATAACTTGGGAGCTACGTGTGTGAACGTGACATAGTCAAGTATCCCCACATTTCTCATCGACAAATGATGAAACTTGAATCAGTTGTTTGGTTGTCTTTGGTGAAGTGTCTGCCATGTTCAGTCAGTTTTGTTCACTGTAGTGCTAAGTAGAAATAGGATATACCAGGCTTTGACATACACACACTTGTTGATACGATACATCCAGTGTTTTTGGGTTTTTTTATGTTGTTTACAGGAAGAAAAATAGAGAATATTACCAGAACTGTCTTTTAAGTGTACTGGCTGTTGGCATTTTTTTCTGGCAGGCACACTTACCTTCTGTCCTGGTGGCTTATGAGTGCCATCTGGGGACATACTGTATGTTGAAGGTACAATGAAAACAAAGTCAATGTGGCCGCTTGTGACAAAAGTATGACTGACTTTTTATTTGACTGAGTTGCCTCCCTAAATTGCCTATGCTGCAGAGTTTTGTTACTCTGTGTGTGTGAGAGAGATAGGGATAGGGAGAGCATTCTTGGATGAGCTAGTTAATGACTGAGTCACGTCCTTGATCTGACTGCCACAGCAGCAGTCACTGGGACTGTCTCATGAGAGTCACATTGTCCTTCAATAGTCACATCCAGCAGACTTTGTGTTCCCACTCAGCCCAGGTCTACAGGGAGAGAGAAGGAGGAAGAGCAAGGGATGACTGAGAGGACGAAAGGCAGGAAGAGAGGAAGAGCGTGAGGTGGATAACCAGTGGACAGACTGAAAACTGTGTATGTATGTGTGTATCAATGTCCTTCATCCATTTTGTTCCCTCTAAGTATCTTGGTGTTGTATTTTTATATGTGGCCAACAGTTAAATCAAATCTGGTCTTCTGATAGTGTGGAAAGGATGCAATTTGACTGAAGACATTATTATTGTAGAAAACATCAGCAGACTTTTGGAATCCACATCTCAACTATGTATGAATGATGAAGATGAAGGAGGACATTATTAAGTATGACAAAGTAATTGCATTGTTTGCAACAGAGTGGAGCTAATATAACTGTTTGTTCATTTTGAGGTCACAGTTACTGGTGGTGTTATCTCTGTCAGGAATAAGTCTGGAGGGGATCATGCGTGCAGTCATGTGTGATTCAGTGTGTGTGTGTATCTGTCTGTCCACACTAATCTCGAATACTTCTGGACCAATCAGCCTAATATTTTGTGTGCATATTTATGACTTTATGCTTAAGGATCTCTCATGGCTGCGGTGATTCATAATTGTTGAAAAACCTGTTTTATATCATTGCTGACTCCTCACTCCTCTGAACCAGCTGTGAGGGGCTGCAAGTCCTTAACAAAATCACATGGCAAAAGTCTATTGCAGGCCACATTTTTGCCTTTGCATGGCTCAAAAATGGACAAACATAGAAAGGTTTGGTCTCATTTTGAGCTGGTGCACTGCAGATGAATTCTACAGCAAATATGTTTGGATCCACTAAAGGTAGGCAAGATGAGAGATTTTAGAGAACACCTTGACTATAAGGGCTGCAGGAGGGACAACTCGTGCATCGTCTAGAATGGCAGCGATCAGCTCCAACGGCCAACTGGCAGGAATCTGCATCCTGCTATGTGTACTTTTCAAGTTAAGAACTTTTTTGTATTGAGTTGTATTTTTAGCCAAAGTAGCGCTGCGGCTTAACAGATGACAGAGTCTGGAGCTCACTTGGGAGTTTGCAGATGGATAGTTTTGTTTTGACTGAAATATCTCAACAAATTTTGAATGTCATGCCTTTAAAATGTGTGCAGACTTCCCTGATGCCAAGAGATGAATTGTTATAACACCACTGATTTTTTAAAAAAAAAAATTTTATAAGCACCCTCAGGTTAAAACATAATTTGTCCAGTACAGTACTGGCTTATGACAACATACCTGCAAAATAATGACAGAGGTGCCTCTGGTGATATTTTGCAAGGATGGACAAATATTTTAGTCATCTTGAAAAATAAATACATGGATTGTGGGGCCAAAATAATTGGTCAAGTGACAGAAAATTACAGGAAAAGAGGATGGTCTTTTCACATGCTTTGGAGGTCTCTAGAGTAGATACAGCGGGGACACACATTTATAGGGAAAAGCCATAAAAAAGTGCACTTAACATGTTGCCTTTTAGGTATATGTATGAGTAGTTGAGTGTCACCGGTTTTATGCAGTATTTTAGTGTAGGTTTTGTACACCATTATGCACAGGAAAGAGTGCACACTGACCCAAAATCAGATTAGTGAATTAACCAAGTTAACAAATGTCTCCAACCATGTAAATGTGCCACTGACAGAGAGAACAACCCACACTTTGTGTCTTTCTCTTCCCTCCAGAGAACACATGCCTTCTGTGTGTGTGGGTGTGTGTGGGTGTGTGTGGGTGTGTGTGGGTGTGTGGGTGTGTGTGGGTGTGTGTGTGTGTGTGTGTGTGTGTGTGTGTGTGTATGAATGTGTGTGTGTCCAAACCTAGATATTATAATTGGAAATTTAGCTCTCCACCATGCATAGATGCTGAGTTGAGGAGGCAATGGTGTATTTGAATTTTGGAAAAGCTCAGATATACCACTCAGGACTGGATTAATAAATTCCACACAATATGGCAACTATCCCTGGGCCACTGTGACAGTGTCTATGGTACAAGAAATATAACTTAATGCCTGTAACTGAGAGCTGGCTCCCCTTGAGAACTGGTTCCAAATGGTCCAGTCCATTGGAATATGCCTCAGAGCGCATCAATTCATGTTACTGATGATATTTTTCTAATACTTGCACATTGCAAAACAGTGATGTCAAACTCATGTATGTATGCTGCTGAAAATGTGCAACAAGAAGGAGTCATGGCAGAAAGAAACAAATGCTCAAAAGCATAGCTTTATTTCATGAGGAAAGATGACAAAATTGCTGCTTGTAATGTCTGTAAAATAATAATTAAAAATAACAGCATTATGCCGAGACATCTGTCTATGCAAGAATCCAGGAATGAAACGTGTCTGACACTGTACGTACGGTTACCACTGCTTCCCAACCGAGCAGAGCATACGTCACTAAGGGTAAATATTCTATGTTTTAATAACATAGGCACCACGCAGGCAGCTTGACAGGTTTTTATTTGACTTAGAAAACCTAAATGGAATGCATGCTGTTCAAATAGTCTCTCGTTTAATCAATTTTTAATAATGACCTGAGTCACATACATGCGTTTTCTCTACTCTGTCACCACACTGTTCAGATTTAGAGATAACAGTGGACGCTGAAAACGCGTAGGTTGACTTTGTCCGCAAAATTGATCATGAATCGATGAGGGAGTTGGTAAAGAGTCAGATCGATAAGCAGAATCCATAATAACACTGGTATCAATAAAATCTTATCAATTCCTATCACCAGTAGAAGTCGTGTCGTATTTAAGGAAAAATTCACCCCCTAAATGACCATTTACACATCAAGTTCTCGCGCCATGTTACGTTAAATTCGTGAGTTTGTGTTTTTCTTTCTTTTCTCTTCTCCGCTGCCTCCATTGTGAACAAAGAATCCAAAAAAGAAGAAAACTGTTAATGAACTGAAGTCACAGCAAAATCTTATCAAAACAACAAACTCTCACACAACTCAGGCAGTATAATCCAAGTCTCATTTATCCAGTCGTATGCTCAGTACTTCCCAAACAGACAGCCCTTTCCGACAGGGAACTAAACTGAAAGTGAGACTTAATCTATGCTCTCTTCAAATTCAGACTCCATTGACAAAAACAGTGATTGTCAGTGATTGTACCTTGCTGATCACAGGAGCTGGTTGTCTACCACCGCCTCAACCAGTTAGTTTGTTTATGTTATTGACTAGGGTTAATCCAAACTAACCCTTTAAAGCACCAAAGCACAAATTTGTTTCAGGATTCTTCGCTCACTGTGGAGGCATATGAGAAAAAGAAAGTTTTCTTCACAAATTCAACACAACACAGGGAGAGTAAATGATGTACAAATGTTCATTTGGGGGGTTAAGTATTTCTTCAAGAAATTTACCTACCTAATTTTGGTCTTTCTTTGTTGACTGTTAGACTATTATAGAACATCAGACCTTTCCTTTAAATTGTATATCTTTCAAACAAGTAAAATACTCTGCCTGTGATATGTGTTTATGTGTTTCAGAAATAGTACATGTGTAGTCAGGAACAGTGTAAATGTCAACTAAAGCGAGACTGAAACCAGTGTTTTCTTGAATTACGCTTATAAGCATCACTGACATTTTCTCACTTGACTGGCAGATTTGGCAGACTTATTTAGAGAAAAACAATGTTCTAGGAGTCAACAGAAGAATACATTAAATTACTTGTTAGTATTGATGTTCTTTGCAGCGAAGGGCGTTGCTGCCTGCTGGTGCCAAACCACTTGTGGCTGTTGTCTGATGGTCCACTAAGTGTTTGCTGCTAAGACAGATGGCGTAGTGTAGGTTTACCTCTATCTGGGTAAAGTGCTGCCAGCCTGGCTTCAAGAGGCCTCGACTGGAGCAGAGCCTTCAGAACAGGCTCTTCACCTGGAGAGAGAGAGAGAGAGGGAAGAGTGGCAAAGGGCAGCACACTGACACACACATTCACACGGACATTCACACCTACATGGGCTCTCTGAATGAGAACTGACACAAATGTAGACATACAAGCCACATGCGCACACACACACACACACACACACACACACACACACACACACACACACACACACACACACACATCTCCTAAGCCCCTCACACACACACAACCTACTTCACATGTAGAGCAGCGTTCCCAGCTGAGTGCCTCTCTCCAACCTGGCAATTTCAGCGGAAAGAGAATCCAGCTAAAGTACACAGGGCGTCATGCTGATTTCACAACAGGGGGGTTGAATGGCAGAATGGCCTCACTGCAGCCCTCGTTACTGATCCGGCAAGATCCAACTCATCTATTTCAATAGCACTCTATCATTCGCACTTGTGTGTGCATATACGGATGGAGATAGATTGCAAAAGTCCCATTTTTTTCACAATGTTGCTGTACCAGTGTTGGATTGTCCCTGTTTATCTAATCCAGGACATATTTAGGATGGACAGACCCTTTATAGTTACTTCCAAAGAGCAATGAAAAATATACACACACATTCTCATACAGAGAACCATTATGTACATGCTCAGACACACAGCACCGTCTGACAGTGATGTTTTGGGTGACATTTAGTTTCTAGGTTGCACAAGATGCTCCTATAAATGAATCATGAGTAAATCTGTGAGGTGTGAATAATAGATGGGAGGAGAGGTAAAAAACAAAGGAGTGCTGTTATTATTTGTTAATAAGACACTCTGGAGCATCACTAACTAGATCTCATTACCACAATCCACGCAGGCATGCATACGCACACACCCAACCACAGCCACACAAACACACACACCTCCAACCGCCCACACACGCGCACACCTTGAGCACACACCCCACATGCCAAACACATGCAGAAGTCTCTCATCCTGCATGACTATTTTTACCTGTGAAGCCTGACGTTGCCTAGCACTCTGTAATTACATCCCACACTCCACCAACGAATGATTAGAAGCAATGATGGATGGGTTAACACTGTCACCTAAGGATGCCTCGGTGCAAAACTAATTACGTGACCGTACATGTGTCATATGCCTGATACATGCGATAGCCCTCTCAGCCTGCTGCCATAACTGTGGAACAAGTGCGATAAAGGTGGACGACGTGTCTCCTGTTAATCAACAGATAAGAGATGATGAAGTAACTCCGCTGTTGATTAATAGATCTTTGTAGCTCAGTGGTGTCTGAAATATAGACTACTAGAATGGCATAAAGAGCTCCATTGGTGGCATTTGGTTTCAGTTTGCCTCACCTAACATTTAACTTAAAGGGACAGTTCAAAATTTAAGAAATACATATTTTTTGTCATACCGTAGTGCTATTTATCAACCTAGATTGTTTTGGTGTGAGTTGCTGAGTGTTAGAGATATGTCTGCCCTCTCTTAAATATAATGGAACTAGATGGCACTCAGCTTATGGTGCACGATGTCTCTTTCCAGAAATCATGACCTGGATACTCAGGACAATCCACAGACCTTGTTGTGAGCAGTTTCATGTAGGAACATTTTTTTTTTTTTTATCTACCAAAACTACACCAGCCAACTGTATCATCGAATCATCATGCAAGGTAAGTGTGCATTCACTGTTAGCTCACCTAGCACCACTGAGTTAGCTAACATTACAGCTCAGCCAAAGAGGACACCATTAATGTTTACGTCTCGCGCTCTCCTTCTGTGTGGTGACACGGCTGGCAAGTGTGGTTTGGTAGAAAGAAAATAGTTCCTACATGAAACTGCTCACAACAAGGTCTGTGGATTATCTTGAATAACCAGGTAATGACTTCTCGAAAGAGATGGGGTTTTTTTTTTGTTTTTTTGGTTTGTTTTGGCGCTTGAGCACCACAAGCTGAGTGCTATCTAATTCCATTATATTAGAGAGTAGGCAGACATCTTTATGGCCGATATGTTTAACACTGGGCCATTCACACCAAAACAATCCAGACTGATATATAGAACAACAGGTAAGAGTAAAAATATGTATTTTTTAGTCTGAGGTGAACTGTCCCTTTAAATTACTTGCTTCTCTCTTGGATAAAAAGAATTGTAACCTTTTCTCTTAGCAATAAAAAGTATCTTTACACTATTTTGATTGCTTAGCTAGGCTATATCTTGTAGACGGACATGAGTGTTTCACCAACAATCAATGCCCTGATTTCATCGTCATCCTCTATGAAATCACTGTCAAAAATACGTTGTGCTTTTTATATATTACTATGCACTTTGTGGACATTTTCTGAATGTGCACTGTTTCTCCTCTCACAGCTAGGGAAGATAGTACTATGGATTTTCTGTCATGTATAGCAAGAAAAGTTGTTTAGATGCTGTGTCTCCGCATAGAAACATTTTGGTATTATTTGGATCAGGAGATGGGGTGTGTGCTTGTCTGCTTGTACATGCATGCAAAGTGTGTGTGTGTGTTGTGTGCAGACGGGGATGTGAGGGGTTGCGTTTATGATTGCCACGGCTGCAGCTGGGGCTGTGGGCTGAGTAATTGCCTGTCTTGGTAGGGAGAGCGTGGTAGCGAGCTAAAAGTCAAGTGCTCTCTTCCTGCTGTAGACCTCATTTGGATTCCACATAGCTAGCTAGCAAGCTAACGCCAGCCTTGGGCCTGTATTATTCATAGCTTGACAGATAGCTCTCACTAAAAGCATTGGAACTGGGCCAGGTGGTGATGGAGCGACAGGGGGAAGCGGCACCGCTGCAGCGCACTCTCTGCCTGGCAGGGGGAGAGGATACAGGACAGGAGTAAAGGATATGAAATTGAAGATAGAATGGAGCAGCAGGGAGATGAGCGGTTTTAACAGAAGCAGGGAAATGTATAAGCAGGATAGGAAGAGGAAGTAGAGATACAGAGATGAAGAGACTGAGGAGGTGAAGAGGGGACAGAGGGTGAAGAAGGAAATCAGACAGAATTATCAGAAGGCCATATGAAGTTAAAGAACTACAAGACGTTAAAGCACAGCTTACATTATAACAGAGATAGAGGATGAGTGCACTAACCACAATAGGATGGAAATGGAGAGAAGGCAGAAGCAGAAACGAAGAGCGAGCGAGCGAAGCCATTTCAAATAGAGGAGAGAAAGAGGCCTGGGAAAAAAAAGAAGAAGAGAACAGGCAGCCATCCACCCCCGCCAAGCTCAGCAACCCCTCTGCCTCCATGTGCAGAACCAGATAAGGTCGCATTAATCAAAATCTGCCACTTCCCCTTCCAAAAAAACACCGTCTATGCCATCAACCCCCCTCTGTGAAGTATCTGTCACCGAAACGGAAATTTCCATATTTAATGGGAAAGCTTTATATCACCAAAAAGCCAGTGTGGGCTGAGGGTGAAAAGAACAGAGTTGGTTGGATCTGTCAGCTCTGTCATTAGCTTATACACTTTAGACTGCATGTGGAGCCTTGGGGTTCATTTCAGTTTGGCTCTGACACCATTGTTATCATTTCAACAGTATGATGAAGCTGGACTGAGATTGGTCCTTGTCTTGTAGAGCTACAATCACTTGTGTAATAATAGTATATTATAACAATACGATATTGACTATTCTTCATCACAGTCTCTTTCTTAGCACATTAAAGAGTACTTTTTTCCCAACAGCATATTCTGTCCTCACATAAACCTCTAACGCAATTTAAAACACACTTTGAAAGCATTTCAAAACCAGGGCCGCCAAATTTACAGTGGCATGCACATGCGACTTCCCTCGTCATGCCTTCTTCTCTGATGCCATTTGTTTATTTTTTCCCTTTGTAATTTTTCCCCCCTTATTTGCCTCCTGTGCATATTATGACAAGCCTGCAGACTACCTTTCCGACATTACCCGGCGTCAGATAAACAGGTGGTGTTTACGCTTTTTTTTCATCCTCCTTTTTTTTTTCCTCTTTTTTTTTTATAACCGCCTCCCCGAGGAAAGACATCAAAGGGAATAACAGATCATGTGCGGTGAGTGCGGAGTGTGCCAGGGGGACGTGGGCATAAAGGGGGGAGCTGGGGTTGGGCGAGGGGGTGGGCAGCTGCTTAGGGCCAGCTCCAGGCCAGGCACATCCTGACCTCTAACCCCTGAACCCCCACAAGCCCTCCACGATCCTAACCTCCCCCTCCCACCCCCGGCCAGCCCTCCCCTCAGAGCAGCTGCCAACAAAATTACATCAATGTCAAAAAACGCCCTCCTCCTCTGCTGGGGAGATGGAGCCTGGTAAACATGACGCAGAGTGGGAATCACAATGTAACACAGGAAGGGCAGACTCTTTGGTCTCTATGCCAGAATTACAGTGAACGATAAGGTTGGTTATATTTACATTTTTGTTATTGTTAACAAATCCCATTAAAAGAACCCACGACGTGCTATTGTGTTTCTCAATAAGCGCCACTTCCCGTGCTGGTCTGTGGCTCAGAACCTGTCAGTTGGTTCCCACTGACATAAGTTTTTTAAATCTTGCAAAATGTACCTGAAACTGGAAGGTACTGTAATTTTTTACATTATATTTCAACTCATTTAACCTAAGTGCCCTTGCTCATG
>JAPZEB010000007.1:30723554-30741155 GCA_029783705.1 Chaetodon striatus
AATAACACATTTTTGGATGTGCGCAAATATCACAACACTGACCTTTTCAAGAAGAGTGAGGCTGTGTTTGCTCAGTTCAACAAGTCCGCCACCAGTGGAGAACTTTGTAAAAATTTGATGCCAAAAAAAAAAAAGGAAAATGGCACAAACAGCTACCATTACACTTTTACATATTTTCAAGCAATAAACTTTGTTAGGGCACATTAATTGGAGTATGCACTGCTGCATATAACTGAGAATATTCATTTTCATTAGCCATGTAAACAGCTTCATGACATATCGTCTTTTTTGGAATAAGGGCAAAAAACAGAATATTTTGTGCATGTGAATGTAGTCAGTGTGGCTCAGTAATGTGTTTATTACAGTTTTTGGACAGCAAAGGAGCTCTATGGCATGGAGCAATAATGTCTATATTCTGCTTTTGCTGAAGAGGCCATACTTGCTTAGATACATTTGTTTTAGGTTTTGGTCTTTTAATGGGCTTCGACAAAAATAACATTTTTGTTGTTCAGTTTAAGGCTGAAGTAATTAAAGTCACTCAAAATTGGTCAAAGATGAAAACCACTTAAACATTTTTTAAGCAAAAAAGCCAAACGTTCCATAGTCATTTATTCTCTATTGTGAAACTTTTTCGTTTGTCTTATGTGATAGTAAATTAAATATCTTTGGGTTTTGACTGGTGGTCGACAAAACAACAATCTGAAGACTAAAGAAAACTGTGGTAGCCATTTTTTCGATTTGTCTGACATTTTATTTTTCAAACAGTTAATCAATTAATAAAGAAAACAAATCAACAGAATAATAAATAATGAAAATAACAGTTGCATCTCTATTTTAGCAACACATTACAGTCACTGAAGGGATTCTCAGCATATATTGTGACTAATACGCTGCCTATTATTCAGTGTAAGAAGCAAAGACTGAATGAAGGGAGAAACTATTATTTGCAGTAGGCTCACAATCTAGTTTACCTTGGACTTTCTATTCATTCACATCTGCTCGTCTCTGTCAGCTCATCCAAATAAACAACTATTATGACAGCCTACACTGTGGCTTACATAGACAAATGGACAAGCTGGAGGAGAGTGTTCCTCTTCCAAAATGGCTGCTGGGCTACCAGCTAACTAGCTGGCCTCTGTGTGTGTCTCTGAGTTGAGGTGATTGATTGAAGTCATTACGCTGGTGGAGAGACTCCTTACCTGGCTAATCCAGGAGTGAATTTAGCTGCGGCATGACAGATAGCCGCATTACGCCCCCAGAATCTGCTGCTGGATGAGCTCTCCTGCTCAGGACCTCCACTACCATATTATGCAAAATGGCTTTTATGATACACATTTCAATGTTCTACCAGATACATCTTAAAATCCCCAACCTTAGTGTCACACTCAACTCAGATGCTGAAAAACAGAAATGCTTAATAATTTGACATATTAAGTAATTATATTTCGTGTTCAAAATACATAATAAATACTTATCATGAAGTACATTTTTCCCTGAAGGGGCTTTTACACCTGTGTTATACATTTTGTGGAAATTAAACATCTGTTTTAAAACTCTCATACAATTCTTGTCATATAATCTAAGTCTCATTTACTCAGTCTTTTGCTCAGTACTTCCCAAACAGACAGTCCTTTTTTGACGGGAAACTGAACCAAAAGTCAAAATTATCTATGCTCTCTTCAAAGCCAGACTGCATTTTCAAAAACAGTAATTTTACCTTGCTGAACGCAGGAGCTACTGGTCCACCATTGGTGTCAGTGATTAAATAATTGCATGTCACTTGGGGGTAGTCCATTCCTTTAAATCAGAATACACAACAACAGGTAAGGACAGCAACTAGCGATTATTTTCGGATTGCTTGTGATTCAAACAGAAACAGAAAAGACAAGAAAATCACAAAAATGATAGCAAATGTTTGTCTTGTTTGCTTTTTCATTTATCAGATTTGTTGCCAGTTAATTTTCTGTCAGATATTTTGTAGACTCATTGTTTCACCTCTAGCCCAGATTTCACAGTTGTGACCATCAAGCTCTGAATTTCCTTAGTCTGTCCTATCACATTACTGAGTTTTGGTATCTCATCAGGTGCGGCAGCAAAAACAAAATAGCCCACTATCAGAGCAGCAGCTCTGACCTGTCTTATCCTATCTTTAATGCTCTCAGCTCCATTCCCACACCCCCCTGCCAACTACACCACAGCTCCTTGATGGGACAGTATCAGTAAGGCGCACAAACAACCAGTGAGGAGGTGCTTTCCTCCAAATGTGAATAGTAGTTGGCCAGATATGGATAAAAGAAGCTAAAGGGGGGCAGATGAGGTCTTGGATGGGCTCAGAAAGTGAGGATAAAACGCAGGAAGATGTGAGGCACATGCTAGATGTCAACTAGAGCCATTGCCAGCCACTGTACTGCATCACAGTCATGCTGAGGCTGGGGGGGCTCGGTGTGAGTATTTGACTTAAGTTAAGACTGGGTTTATTAGCTGCAGGCTACAAATGTTGGAGCTGGGGCAGTGAATGGGCAACAATGGGCTTATTGAACCAGTGAGGTGAACAGCATGTCTGTTGGGTACTGATGCCTCTTAGCTACTTCACTACTGCACTCGCTGTCTAAAACATATATACAATTGTATCGTCAAGAAATGGTGAATTTGGAATAGTGCTTTGTTGAAATATGCAGGCAAACATGAAAAGATTACACTTAAATGTCTTGTATTATGAGGACTTTTGTGTAAATCCAAGTGGACATGTAATTTCAGCACGTTCACACTCACATCATATATGTTTCCCTGACACTGAGGATTATTTCGACACTATGAAGTAATATTTCATGAGTTTTAGGTGTGTGTATGTGTGTGTGTGAATGAGCCATAGCAGCTGATATGCGAGCGGGGAGCCTGAGACGACAGAAAACGCCCCAAATTGCAGCGTCTGCCATGCGCTGAGCCTCCTGCACCAAGACACTGTCTTTTGTTCTCCCCTGCTAGCGGGAGAAGCCTGACAGCTCTGAAATGATCCTCTCTCCTCTTTCATACACACACATCTCTCCTTCTCTTTTCAACTTCTCTACTATATATTTCCCAATTTTGCGTGCACACAAAAGCGGTACACACACACATGCACAAAAAACATACATTCTGCTGTCTGTCTCACTCCTATAGCCTCTATTTTTCCTCCACACCTCTCGTTTTCTCTCCCTGTCTGTCTTTCTCTCTCATTTTTCCTCACTGGCTTGCTGTGAGGATGGCGAATCCCTCATGGATTTCTGGAGGGTATCACCATGGAGACGGGGCTCTGCCACACGTGTCTGTAGATCCTCCTGCTGGATAGGGGGCACAGCCAGAGGTGGTGCATTCCCTCCATCTCTAGTCTGCTCCGTGGAGAGCGAAGGGAGAGACAACAATGAGCTGAGGTTGAGGGAGAGATAGGAGAAAATGGGAAAAGGGTAGAAAGAGTAAGTGGTTGAAATGTAGAGAGAAATTGGCGTGAGAGAGGGACTGAGGTAATCTATACTCTAAAATATACAGCATACGGAGGAGGTGGAGAAAGTGGATGTATGGTGGCAAAAGGAGCAGGTGAGGTGAGAACAGAGAGGGAGAAATATGAGGTGAGAATGTTGGGTGACAGGAAGAGATGACAAGAGAGAGAGAGAGGAGAAAAGAAGCAGCAGTGAGAGGAGGCAGAGGAAAAGGCAACAGCCGCCTCATCCCTGTGTCAGGGAGACAAATAGCGTGTGATGCTAATGACTGGCTAAAGCTTTTGCCCCTGCTGAGAACAGCCGCTAATATGACTGCTAATAAAGGCGGCGTGGAACGCTGTCGCATTCCAGCAGTCGCTCAACTGTCGCCCAAAATTAGCCAAACGGGAGCTCTCCCTCTCCTGCCGCTCCACTCTCCTGCCTCACATTAATGCTCCAGAAATGGGACCCTCTCTGTAACGTTTCCAGGAGGTTTTTCTTTTGCATTAAAGGGCCACTTGTTCACACAGTAATAGAATTTGTTCCATCTTATAATGCTGAGGATGCCCACTCCATAAAATATGAAGTGGTCTTTTTGTGATCTGAGGCTCTTTTCGTCTTTGATTGCTACCTCTCATACCGCACACTCCTCTTGGAGGATTTTGTGATTCTGCCAGGGGACAAAGCAAAAGGAAACTTAGAATGGTACAGTGTTTTCTCATCTTCTTCCTCTCTCTGCACAATGCCTGCAGAATGCCTTTTCTTTTTAATTTTAATGCCACCTAATTATTTCTGGAATTTTAATTGCCAAGCGCAGTGAGTGGGATGCATCGCCTGTGATGACGAATGTTGTAGCCAAGGTCACACAGCGACAGAGCCAGGGAACGTGGGATGGCGGAGCTGTGGAGGCTTCCTGTGGCTTAGTCATCGTGGGGCTCGAGGAGCGTCGGGGCAAACACACCTCTCACGGTGTCACAACAACCTGACAACGCCTCTTAACACGAGTGTGATTAAAAGGCATTTACATAAGATGCTCTGCGGTCGCTTTCAATGAGCAGGAGCTTTTAAACAGAAGCCAAATATCTGTTCCACTGTAGGTGGAACTTTTAGAGTAGTCAGGTTTTAAAGCATGTCCGCTCTCTGTTATCAAAAGGCCTCTTTGTTTGTACAATCCTGACCCAAAATTATGAAGTGCACTTGACTCCTTTTAAAGATACAATGAAAAAATACAAACCCAGCATTTATTATTTGCTATCCATTAGCTGATGTTGCAAAGCAATTATAGTAATTCAACAACTCTTTTTTTAGAGGCATTCAGGTATAGTCACATTAATATCTGTCAGCTATGGAGCTCAGTGTTTGACAGCCAACGCTGCCTTAAGACTACTTTATTGTTAAGGTACAGGTAGAGAGGCTGGACCAGAAGACAGAGGGGGAGAGGAGGGGGGAGAGTCTATGTCTGTGTCCCATTCCCACACCACTTCTCCCTCTTCCCAACCCTGCTCTCCCTCCTCCTTCCTCCCACTCACCTATCCTCCTCTGCTGCCAGCCCGCCTGCCTTGGCAGCCGCTAACCTGCTGGGACCAGCCCTTGATTTATTTGGAGAGGGCCCTGGAACGGAGGGGCCAGGATGAGTGGCATTTTAATGTGCTTTTGAGATGTTTGGTCACAAGCACTATTGATCACAGTGCCGCAGCGCACGCACACACCCCTCCCTCACTGTCCCGCAGACCCTCACGCTGCCCTGGGGGAGAGGTCTGGCTGTCAGGCAGGGAATGAGTTTCCATGCGGGCTTAGATTAATGAAATGAGGCCCCTGGTTGCGGGGGGTGCAGGGGGTCAGACCATTAAGGAATCCCTGGGCTGGGCGAGATTGAGCCTGCCAGCTGACTGTACCCTGACTGACTGATGGACGTCCGGGACTGAGGAGAGAGGGAGAGAGAGGAGGATGGATAGGATATTGGACTGTGGAACACACTGATGTGAAAAACAGAGAAAAAAGGGGGAACTGAAATGTGCTGCTAAGACTGCGATTCACGATCCTACAATGCCACCTCACCACTGCCTTTTCCATAGGCACTCTACAACAAAAGCAGCACACACTGACTAACAGCTACCATTTTCTTAGTCTCACACACAGCCTTGTGCCATTCATTCACATCAGGTCTTACTCTAAGTAGCGCCGAGCCGAGGAAACATCCAGAGGTTGTAAAAATAGGAGCCAGGGATATTTCACAGCCGAGTGAACATGCCCAAAGCGTGTTTAGCTCTCTTACACTCCAGCCCGGACAAGGGGTTTATTTGATGGCCAAAACACTCAGCAGAACTCATCATAATTCTGACTGTGTGGGTGCTTTTGTTTCAAACGTGCCAAATGTGCGCACACAGCCACACCATGCACACTAACACACTCATACATAAATGTACAAACAGCAGCACACGTTGGAAAGTCACGCACATGCAGCTTACATTGGGGGGCCGGGTAGCAGCTCGGGGCTCTCAGAGGTTTGATGAGTGAAATGGATTAAGCCCCTGTGATCAATAGCCTGAGCGAATACACAGATTATCAGATTATCAGATTAGGATCTGTCCCCCTGCTGCCGAGGGGAGCCAGAGAATACATTAAAACCTGAGGTGCCTCGGCGAGATTCAATTAATCAGGCTACAGGTTGTCTTTTCCCCCCTTACAGTCAATTCCAGACAAGCAGTTGTGTTTTGCTGCACTCGGTTCACGTCAGAACAAGGGCATATCACTCTGGAACAAAGTATTTGCGGAGCACGCACAGTGATTTTCTTTTGCCTGAAGAACAAATTGGTGTTACCTGAATATAAATGAATGTGAAAATAAACTAAATCTTCTGCTTTGTTTGCTCCAAAGATAGAGACTTTGTAACTGTTTTCTAAAAGAAATGGAGCATTTTATTATAATTGCCCAATAGTTAATGAGTACATGTCTAATTAAGGTTGGTTAAGCAAAGTTTAATATTTTTCCCAGCAGAAGAACTTAAGAGGCATTGCTTTCCTAGCAGTAAGACGCTCTTGCTCCACTGCTGCTTTGTGTATTGTATTCTAGTTTGTAAACCACGGTACCTTAACACAGAGGCCTGATTGCAAATGAGCATTAGCATTTATGGCCAGGTGAGGCTAACAGCTAATGGCTGCTCTCTTATCTCTCCTCTGCAGTGTGTACGGCTGCCCCCTGGCCAAGAAGAGAAAGAGTCTAGACAGGCAAACCCTGGAAACGTCCCCCAAGAGGAGCACCTACCTAGATGACATGGACAACTCCACCATGGAGGAGTGCTACGAGACAGATGGGACCGAGGAGATGGACGACAGGGAGGAAGAGGAGGAGGAAGGAGCGGTAGAGGAGGAGGAGGAAGAGGGAGAAGTGGAGGAGGAGGAAGAGGAGGAGGTGGAAGGCTACATGGACTATAACGTAGAGCAAATGGAGCAGGAAGATGGGGAGGTGGAAAGAGGGGACGGAGAGGGTGAGGAAGAGGAGGACGAGGAAGAAGAGGAGGTAGAGGTGGAGCAAGAAGAGGAAGAAGAGGGTGAGGAGGAGCGGGTAGAGGAGGCAGAGGAAGAGGAGGAAGCAGTAGAGGAGGTGGACTATGAAGAGGGAGAGGAGGAGGAAGGAGAGCAGAGTCAAGGGCAAGGTGAGATCACTCTCTCATCATATTGTGCTAAAACACAATAAATATGTGTTGATGTTGAACGCTCTAGATGAGAACATTGATACCGCTCTCATGTCTGTGCAGTTAAGTTAGGACGACAGCCAGCAGCTGGTTATCTTAGTTTAGTACAAAGATTGGAAACAAGGGGAAACAGCTAGCCTGGCTTTGTCCAAAGTTAAAAGATTCCACCCACAGAAGCAGCATCCCTAATTCTCCGTATTAATATGTTATATCTCATTTGTTTAAACCAAACTGTAAAAACGACAATTTGCCATTAAATTGGGGGTTATATCTTGGCTCAGTTGCCAGGCAACCAGTCAACACTCCAGAAAGTGACAGTGCCTAGAAGAGAAAGAGTTTGGCAAATAACCCCCTATGAAGTGGCGAATTGTTGATTTTTTACACTGTTTTGTATGCATTAAACAAACAAGACGTGAACTGGTGTTAACCAAGCTATAGAGGTGCTGATGGGAGGAGTTTGTTACCTCTGGACAGAGTCAGGCTAACTGTTTCTCGTTTCCAGTCTTTGTGCTAAGCTAAGCTAAGCTAACCAAATGCTGACTGAGGATTTACCCTACAGATGGAGCTGTTCTCATTCCCTAGTCGTCAAATACCAACACTTAGTCACAATGAATGAATGGATGAAACACATTGTAACAAGTAGTTCAACATGGTGGCGATCAGGTTTAGGCAACAAAACTACTTGGTTAGGTTTAGGGGAAAAAAAAATGTTTTGGCCTAGAATAATAACGTTTGTTACAGGGTTAGGTGTGACGTGACGTAGCCTACTGTGTAAACACAGGTGTGGGATCCATATTTTGCTGCCCTTATCATGTCAGGAACGAAGTTGAAATGAGACAGACCAAAATCAACTATGAATTGTAAGAGTCACAAAATGGTCACATTATTATACAGTGTTGCACTTTTTGGCATTATTGATTATACAACGTACAGAGGGCAAAAGTATCCTATAAATACAAAAACTATGGTATGTCTGGCAATGATGCACCCCGACCTTCTCCCTAAGCAAACTTTCTCGCTTTTCATGTTGTAATGTGTCAGTTGCTCTAAGCGTTCAGTATTGCTGCTGATGGGTTCACATTGCAGTTAGTTGAAAGTCCAGTGCGTCTTATACAGACATAAAGGAAACCTTGTTTCCCAGTATCAGCCACAGAGGGGCATGACGATGCGTCGGTACAGCCAGGCTGTACAGACGGTACTAGTATCAATCTTCTCATGTAACACTCCATCAGAAAGCAAATAAACATACTTCCCAAAATGTAAAAAAAAATCCTTTAAACACTGTATCTATATCTATCATCATTTTTCAGGTACTGTGTTTGCATATCTGTGGTTTATATTTCATTTTTTGATGAGCTGATTGAAGTCGTTCGGGGCAGTTGGGTATGATGTTCAAACACTGATTGTGTTTTTCATTGGAATGAGATAAAAGACCTGACACAATATACTGAATCCAGCATGGCTGAGGCCATACAATGTTTTATTCCTACAGTGACTGGTTATTTTTTTATGTCATTTTTTAATGTGATTCATTCATGTATTCATTTCACATTTTACTCACATATTAATACATTTTCAAAGTGCTACTGAACTGTTACTGTAGTATAAACCTACCCGAAGCTGGAGAAGTGGTGTACTTGCAGCAAATTGTTTGGTACTTTCTTGTATTTTAATAGAGTTCTTCTTAAAAATATTTAGTACCTTAATCACAGAGAAATTATGAAAATTGTTGGCTAAAATCAGCAGAATCCTACTTTGCAATTATTTCCCACTGAAATGTTTTAGCCTTCTCCAGAAGACCTTTGCCAGAAACATTAGAGCCATTAGTGCTAAAACTGGAACCATGATTATTTTTTGTAAGCAACAGAAAGTAACAAACTAATCATTTTTAATAACAAAGGCATCTTCAGTTGCCTGGATATTAAATATTAGAGATGTTGACAATCAAATCTTTACTGTAATTATGGCTTTCTTTAAGACATGATACAAAAATACCATCTACGTTTTGGGACTGGGATTTAAGAAACTCCTGCCCCATATGTTAACCCCCCCCCCAACGTGCCCAACACCAGATTTGGCAGGTTTCTCTCCAGCAGATTCTGCTTTGCACCCCCGCATCACGATTGGACCTGACAGTGCCTTCAAGTCCAATTAAGAGTGAAGCTCTGAGAGAGGAGTGTGTTAACCCTGTTTGGCGCGTAGCTCTACACACCCAAAGTGTTGATGTGGCATCGCAGCAGCAGCCATGCTCTTATTTTCGTTGCAGAATGTGAATCTCTACAGACTGGTGTTCATTAGAGCCCACAGCCGAGGCCTTATCCGTAACACTGAGACGGTGGACTGTTGCCACTGTCTCTTCAGCCTGTCAACAGCCTCTCTTTCCATGGGTAGTCGCTGATTACCATGTTTTTTTGATAAGTGCTATGGACGTGCCACAGTGCGTCTTGTTGTCACTGGAAGGTGTTCACTTGCCTGATGAATTCTCGAAATCCTTCTCATCACTGAGCTCTATAATCATTATGTTTGCTTTATTGCAATAGAAGGATTCAACAGCATTTTAATCTGCAGCATTTTCCCTTAGAAAGGCAGAAAAATCTTTCTGTATGCATCATTACCATGTTCCCCATTCGCCCCAAGACAGCCGTACTGGATGGTCGCTGGGCAGATTCCAATCTCCTAAATGTAATAGAGGTGACATTCTGGAGCTTCTCTGTGTTTCTCAGTGGCATGCACATCTCTGTAGCTAATCCAAAGCCAATTCAGGGCAGGGCAGTCCCTCTGTTCCCTCCTTAATCTGTTTCGCTTCCATATCCCTTTTGTGTACCTTGATTGCTCTTCAAATTGCTTTCCTGTGCCATGTTTCATACCATCAAAAATTAAACCCCTGGTGCAGGAGGTTGCTGTAAGAAGCCTTACACTGTCAAAATGTGTGCATGGTCATTCGTGACTGTTCCCTCTTCCCGCTCTAAAGCCCTCACCCCCCAAGCACCAATATTGTGTTGCTCTCATTAGATTGGAGTGTGTGTGTGAGTGTGTACAGTATGTGAGTGAAGGAAAGTCAGTGTGAGGGTTTAGTCTATCTACAAAGTATATAGTTGGATTACATTCACAATTGTTTTTGTATGCATACTTCGTTTTAATGAATACAGTCAAGTTCACATAATTGTGTTGATTACTGATACGTCTTTGAGCCTGGTCATAATTAATTTTTCATCACTAACAAATAACACTGTTTTTTATTATTGTCATTATTTTTTGTCTTGTGATTCATTTGTTCCCACCAGAAGTCAAGCTCTTGTTTATTATTTCTGTGTGTGGGGAGGGTGGGGGGGCCTTTGGGTTCATTTTCTCTGCAGGAATGTAAGTGGCAAATGTGACGCCAACGTGAGCGATGTGCTCTTGGCGGCTCAGGGCGGAAATGTGAAAGGAGAGATTGGAAGTGCTCCAGGAGTGAGTGCTTGAAATTACTGACAGAAGAGGTTCAGTAACCTTTTGCAGCCTGTCAGAATCAATTAGGCAGTGAAAGGAATTCTAAAGATACTGATGATTGAATGAAAAAAGAACTTTACTAGCAAACGATGAATAGCTACTGACTGGGGTTCATCGTGTTGCAGATGGAACACCATATTATCTCTCAGATTTTAGACTCTCCTGTAAAAAAATGCTCACTGTAATTCAGAGATTTTCTCACAGTGTTTTGATTCACACTGCTGAACAATTACTAAAATGCTATCTCATTTGCAACTATTTACAGAATTCTTCAGTAATATTATTAATCGTGAGACCTGTGAATTTCTTTTTCTAAAGACATCCAGGAAATAAGGGCAAGAAGAAGACTTGCCAAAGATATATTCCCTAGTTTCATAGATCCCCATTTACCAGAGCATCTTTCTCTGGAACTTTCCCCAGCCGCTATATTTAACTTCCTGTGCTGATTCACAATTCAGAACACAAGCTGCTGTTAAGACTCTCAAAGTAAATTATTAGGGGAAGCAAAGAGTTCCTTATCCAATTTAGATGGACCAAGCCCAGAAATCTGATTTACCAGTAAAATAGAATGACGGAAATGAAATTACAAGACGTTTGTTCTTTCTTTCCAACAGAGGACGATCAGATGAGCAGCAGCGAGGGGGGCGAGGGCGATGGCGGAGGTGGCGGCGGCAGTGCCAAATCCGGCCCGACGACGGAGAAGGACGACAACAACAACGATGAGTACGAGAACTACGATGAACTCGTGGCCAAGTCCCTTCTCAACCTGGGCAAGATCGCGGAAGACGCTGCCAACCGAGCCATGACGGAATCCGAGATGAACAGCAACTCTTCTAACAGCGCAGAGGAAGAGGAAGAGGAGGACGAAGAGGAGGAGGAGGACGAAGAGGAGGAGGAGGAGGAAGAGGAGGAGGAGGAGGAAGAAGAGGAGGAGGAAGAGGAAGACGAGGAAGAAGAAGAGGGGGAAGGGGATGAAACACAGAGGGGTGATCTGAGTTTGGACGTTGACAGCGATGTGGTTCGGGAGACAGTGGACTCCCTTAAACTTCTGGCACAAGGTCACGGAGCAGTATTGTCTGACAATTTAGATGGACAGGAGTTTGAGGACAGTACAGCTGGGAATGGGGATGAGAATGACTGTTCTCACAATGGGGGAAACGCACATAATGGTGGTAATGGACAAGTTAAGATCACCAGTAACGGACAAATAGAAAACAGCGACGAGGAAGTGTGTTTAAGCAGTCTGGAGTGCCTACGAAACCAATGCTTCGACCTGGCTCGAAAACTAAGCGAAACAAAGTCCACTGACCGAAATGGACCATCCCAGCAAAATCATTTTTCATGCGGGGATCCCAATCAACAGCCCCAGCATCACAGCTATGGGGATTTCCACCATAGCCAAGACGACAGGCGAACGCTTGATAGGAACTATTCCGACATGGACAATCTCATGAAGCTCGAGGAGCAGCTGAGCCCACGCTCCAAGGCCTTCTCCAGTTGTGCGCAGGACAACCGATACCACACTAACCTCCGGGACTTTGATGAGGACACAGCTTCTGTGACATCAGACCGGTCAGAAGAAGTGTTTGACATGACGAAGGGTAACCTGTCCCTGTTGGAGAAGGCCATTGCACTAGAATCAGAACGTGCCAAGGCAATGCGGGATAAAATGGCGGCTGAGGCTGCCAGGAGAGACGGCGTGAGGTATAACCATGAAGATCACGGCCCGCGGCATGGCTATGGTGTTGAGCGTAAAGCCCGGCTTCCCGATGGCATGAAGAAGCCATTTTACCATAAAGGTGAGTGAGTCTTTCAAAGGCTGACACGCTCAGATGCAGACCAAGCCTCCATTGGAAACCATATCTACACAAGTGTAGACATGTTTACCTCATTTAACAAGCTCAGGTAAAATGTTTGTCTGCAACTGTTTGGCTCTGTATTCTATCTATCCTGTACCGGAGACTAGACAGCCCACATGCATTCTGGGAACCTCACTATAACCCCAGGACAAGCTTTTTCAGCCAATTTGGAAATTCGCATCTCGGTAGCAGCGGGAGCGGCAGCAGCAGCTTATGTTGTTAAAATAGGCCAGCATGGAAACATCAGAGGGTAGGCTTGTCAGGCATAAGTAATGGCAATCTGCACGGCCTGTTAGGACCGCAAATCTCATCCCTGCGATGCAGCTTGGGGTAAAGCCGCCTATTTTTAAACCTGCGCAAGCACTTGGGAGAGGAAGCTACAAAACAGAGGCCTTCTGCCTTTAGAAAAGAATCAGTCTGTAGGGAACAAGGAAGCTTTTTACGTCTGTTTATGATGCTTATGACCTACTGTTCAGACCCTTACTGATACCACAGACAGACAAATACATATATCGCTAATCATATAATACAAATACTGCAGTATTCCATCAGCGGTAATTGTGACACAGTGTCTGCCTGTATGTACGTACAGAGTACAGTTGCAGTCACACAGACATTGCAGTGGCATTTACAGTGGTTTGATTTCAAGCTCCCTTGTTTAAGTCTTAATTATTCCTCTCATCATATCCTTGACTGCAACAATATTCAGACTTAGTTAGGTTAAATAATTTCCCCCCATAAGGAAGATATCAGATGAGACCAACAAATAGGAGCATGCTAATTCACAGCAGGGTTATATTACACCTTAAATGCCACACAACTCCCAGCAGGTATATATTGCGACTTAAATGCCACACAAATGTTAATTTCGAAAGCCTTCCCTGGCCCCTGTGTCTGGCTAATGTTGGAATAATGAGAGGACGCAAGACAGTTGCGTCACGATAACATCTTTCCTCAGGCAAGATAGTAGCAGACACTCGTTGACCAGGGTTCCTGTGTGATTCATAAAACAGAGCATGGAGAGGGAGGGGGAACCAGGATTGGGGGGGTTTCAGAGAAGAGCCCCGCTCCCTAAGAGAAGCATGAGGCTGAGATGAAAATTGAACAGTATCAGAATGACCGATAACGAACGGCAGGCCAACTGACTGCACATTAATTATCCAGAGATGGTATGGTAATGGGGGCCATTTGCTATGCAAAGCGCAGACCGTCCCCAGCCACAATCAATATCCCCTGCTTTCTAATATGCCTTCCACTTGGCTGCTTCCACTCTGTGCTATAGAAGCGTGGCAGGCATCACGTATGTGTGGAAATGGAGAATTATTTCCAACATACTGTTCAAACACTAACAGTCAATGTAATAATCTGCCCCAAAAGAAGCCATTATTAAGAAGCCACATTTTACATCGAGACCAAGTTCGTTATCAACATGAAATTTCCCTGGCTTTATTGCACTGGTGCCAGACAGAAGAGCCAGACATGACATAGCAATATTGTACCAAACTCATATGCCCCTAACGTGACATAGATAGATGATAGCCACAGCAGATAATGAGGTGGTTTTTTTTTATGATGAATGAGACATGGGATTTTATGTTTATAGTGTAAACAAAGTCCAGGCAACAATACAAAGTGCAGTGGGAATAAATGTCACTGGTTCATTGTGCAGGCGGGTGTAAATGAGCGGGAATAGGTTGGACCATTCCAATACACAACTCAAGAGTCTGCAGTCTTGTAGAAATGGTAGAAATGTAGGTCATATATTATAAAGTGTCTTTTGCAACACAGCTCTAAGAATTTTAGCATCATGGTCAGTGGGGAGAAAAGGCTGAACTGTTATTCCAATGCGTTCACTTATATTTGTCAAAAAAGATTTATCAAAAATAAGAAATGTTGAGGATCATTACACATTTGTAGTACTTTCCAAACAGTGAGATCGTGTTATCGAAGCTACCCCCATGTGCTCACCTTTTCAACAAAACTCTGACTTCTTTAAACTGATGTCTACAAGACAACTCTTGAATATAACCAAAATCATTTATTGATCTAAGAACAGAATAAACATCTTTAATACAGATTTAGAAAATCACATTTACAACTTCTGTCCACCACCTAATTGAAGAGGTGGTTTGAGTTAACCCTTTAAAACCTGGAGCGACATCTCTTTTCTTGTGCTGCTCCCAGATGCCCTTTTGCAAGTATTCGAACCTTTGAACCTTGAGGTGCAATTTCTTTCAAAAACATGGGGAATGAGAATTTGGTAGGGAAATGATCCACAAATTGCAAAAAAAATATAGATTTAGAAAATTATTTTTAAAAAGATAGGGAAAAACTACATTTATAATTATCATTATTACATAGTTAAAATTATGTTACTGAATTATCATCATTTTTAAGAGTGTGATTTTCATTTCCTTGTTTGTTTGTAACTGTCTTTTATTTTTTCCACAGTTTTTAATTTTGTCCTTACTAATTTCTTGCTATTTTTGGGGGGTCATTTCCTTGTTCGTTACTCACCACCTTCTTCCCATGTTTTTAAAAGAAACCAAGCCAATTTGCTTGGGTTTCAAAGAGTTAATGGAATACAGGGGAATACAGGGATAAAATGACAACCGTCACCTCAATTAAAGGCAAAATTTAAAGAATTGCATGACATCATGTGTTATGATTATACTTCTTTTGTCTCCTTGTTAAAAATCTGTAAAAATGACCAAGGCGTGGCTTTAGATGAAGATACGTGGTCATGTATATGCTTGTAAGAAAATCAAAGAGGCTTATCTCAATGAATTATATCTTTTTCCAGTGAGGATGCATACAAGAGCAAATAAGGAACATTTTGCATCTTTAATGTCGCGCTTTACTTTTGTGGAGCCAATACATAAGATATCATAATCTAAAGGATATATGATTATAT
Source organism: Chaetodon striatus (assembly GCA_029783705.1). Classification (NCBI taxonomy): domain Eukaryota; kingdom Metazoa; phylum Chordata; class Actinopteri; order Chaetodontiformes; family Chaetodontidae; genus Chaetodon; species Chaetodon striatus. The sequence goes on from JAPZEB010000007.1 coordinate 30,738,966, forward strand.
AATACAATCGCCTGTTGCTTAATATTGATAAATGATCAGGTCAGCATTAGTATATTACATTATATGACACTTAATGGATCAACTGTTTATGAGTGTCAAATGTTAATGACCCTTTCATCATATTATCTGAGATCCAGGTGATAAAAGCTTATCAGACCACTGACAGATCGATACTGTATCAGTGCAAGTGCAACATTGTACTAGTACCACTATTGCAAAAGAGTAGATTTATATATTAAGTGAGAATGTAATACCCCCACAACGAACTTTGCAAAGTGCAATTTAGCTGTAACTATAGTAGCCTGCTGTTATTTTTAAGGCTGGGGGAAAAAAAACATGCAACAAAGTACCATGATATCTTCATGTGGCAATATCTTTTTTTTTTTTTTTTCAATTATATAAATTGTTAATTTAACAAATACAAATTAAACTTCAGGTAGCCTACTAGAATAATAAAATCAATTGCCTTTTGAGTCCGCTACAAATATTTTGCTGCTAATAAAATGGCTGAAGTGAGATGAACAGGCTAAAAAACTTTATCTTATTAGATAAAACAGATGTTGATAAAGTTTTTTTCAGGGACATAATTTACAGTTTAAAAAAAGCGGTAATAAATTGCAATATGAAATACATTTTTTATATTACTTTTATATTACCCTCAACATGTTGCAACACGTTTAAAATCGCAATAATATTGTATTGTGACTCAAGTATTGTGATCATATTGTATCGTGAAGCCTCTGGTGATTCTCACTCCTAGTTATTTGTGAACCCTTAAGTCTCCATACTCTCTCACAGGTGTGTGAAAACACTTCTGTTGAAGGACCATGGACGTGTAGGTGCTTAATTACCTGTAAAAAAAATAAATAAATCAAAGGCATCTAGGCTCACTGTATGGCCTTTAGACAATAAGAAAGTGCAGGTGCCTTTGACTTAAAGGAACAGTGTGTAAGATTTAGTGGCATCTAGTGGTGAGGATTGCAGATTGCAACCAGCTGAAACTTCTCCCGGTCAAAGTTTCTTCAGTGTTCATTGTTTAGGAAGTTTTTACTACAGCCAGATCTGCTGCAGAGGTCTGTTCCTCTCCAAAACAAACAGACATGGTGATTTAAAGTGGTAAAAACACTGAATAAAGCACTTTCAGGTGAAACAAATTGCCTCAGAGATACCTCTAACTTTGCCGATGCAAAAATGCAAATGGCTATATTTCGAGCCAGTGTTTGGTTTGTCTGTTCTGGGCTACTGTAGAAACACAAAACTAATTCCAATGTAAATATAAAAAGCTCATTCTAAGATATGGAAAACACAAGGATTCCTATTTTCAGTTAATTATACACAAAATATATATCAAAAATATAAAATATATTCTCCTAAATCCGTCACCCTGGACCTTTAAACTTGCAAATATCCTGTGACCTGGACATAGTGATCTCCTTTATTTTTATATTCATTTATTTTGGTGGAGAATGGTCATATGTTTTGCAAACTAGTTTTCAATTGCGGGTCAGATTTGTGATCTCAGAGTTAAAGGTGAAGAATGGTGGAGGCAAATTAGCGAGGCACAGCCAGCATCCTGAACTCCTTGGGGGAATGTGTAAAGCCCAGCACTCCCTCCAAGCTGGGCATCTCTCCAGGGACAGGAGAGAAGGTGAAGTGTTGGAGGAGACAGGAAAACATGAGGAACAGCTCCATTCTGGCCAGGTTCTCCCCTATACACACACGTTTACCTGTGGGGGAAAAGTCCACAGCAGCTTTATGTTAATAGATTCATAACTCACATCTTGCTATCATGCACTGTATGCTGGTAGTAACAATTTCTGTGATAGAGCTGCCCGTAACTAAGAATTTTCCCGGTCAACCAACGGTTGTCATTTAGGGCTATTAGATGACTAGTCGTGTGCATGTTTACGACATTAATTCAATTATTAAATGATATATTTTGGGCGGGGCAACACAATGGTTTGAGTTGAAGGTCTGAGAAATAAAAGTATCAGTAACATTGTTAACACTGTGCTACATTACAGAGAAATACAAATAAAGCTACTCCTCTGCCTAACACTGTGCCAGCTTTCAAGTGTGTAGCAGCAGGTTGTGTATGAGGTTGCTAAGCAACCTTAACAAGCATCATGTAGCCTGTTTACCTGAAATCCTGAGTGAAGAGTTGATCTTCTTTCAGGAGCTGTTTATAAG
>JAPZEB010000007.1:30823164-30834871 GCA_029783705.1 Chaetodon striatus
GTGTAGTGTGAGCACCACATCGATGTGATGACTTTGAAAGTTGTGTAATGTGAACCTACTAAGGAATTTGTGCATGTTTTGGGCGTCTTCATGTGTGAACTCTCTGACCTGCTCAAGCTGCAGCAAATACATCTTCTGGAAGGTGTCAGAAAGCTCTTTCTGCTTTTCCCGCCCTTGAAAATTAAGGGCCAGAAGAAGAAAGTCATTGGAGTATGACATTTGAAATTGATCTCTCTACACATAACATATTCATTGTCTCTTCTTCACTCTTTCGTTCTCTCCCTACTCCCCTATACCCCCTCTCTTTATCCCTCATCCCTCCAGTCAGCCTCGTACCCCAGGAGAGCTGCTAGCTCTTTTCCGGTATCCACGTGACCCCTACACAGTGGAGCAAGCACGTGCCGGGGAGATCTTTGAGCAGACTCTTTTGCTCATCCAGAACCACGTCAACCAGGGTCTCATGGTCGACACAAACGGCACCGGTGAGTCAAATACCCAAACATTCTATGCTGCTACTAAAAGCGAATGAAGCGAATCCTTAAAGACTTTAAGATGCATCCTCCTTTTAGGCTTTCTGCCTTTGTTCGAGAGCCAACAGTGCAGAGAGACAAGAAATATGGACAGTGAGGGTGATATGCAACAACGGTGTTAAGCATTCGTGGTTTCACAGACATCAATGTAAACTGTAAGAGACACCTGACTGGCGTGCAGAGGCCTATAATTGCAAGGAAGTATTTCTAGTTTAAAATTGTCAAACTCCACACTAAAGTTTTCTTTAGAGTGTTTATGCTCATTGTAATCAGAATCACACTTGGACTTAGTGACATTATTTTTCCACACAAACCAAACATTGGCAACCACAAACAATGAGCTCTTGTGTAGCACCGACCTTTTAAAATTCAAAAACAGTTTGTTTAACCTGCTTCCTTTATTGCATCACTTACTATACAGTATAGTAATATTGATCAGGGCTGTATCAAATAGCACCAATCTAACAACACCATGTATTACATTTATTCATTAAAGAAAGTTGATTTGATTTAAAAAAAAATAATAATAATAAAAATAAAAAAATAATAATAATAATAATAATAATGATAATAATAATTTAATCTGACAAATCGCTTTATTCAAATTGCAAATTTTGTTCTAGGATTTAAAAAAAAATGTTTTAGTGTGATGGCGTCATAAAATATGATGACATTCAAAGCTTAATTTGAAAAAAAAATTCAGTACAGCCCTCATATTGATAGTTTTTCACTACGAAGGAGAGTGTCATGTTGTTCCAGGCATCCTGTGTCTGAGCGTTCTGCTGCTGAAAAAAGCCAAATATTGCTGCTTTCTGTCAGGGTGTGAACAGCCTCTGAGAGCCCATGGGAGTCTGCTCTCTGGTTTACTGGTGTTGCAGGGTGGAGCCTTTGGCACACCATTGCTGTTGATTATGCTGTATTCATAGCATTGGGAATAACCACTGGAACAACTTAATGCTTGGAGGAAATGATTAATAGGTGTTTGCATTTAAAAGCGTCTGACTTCATCATGACAAAATGGTTTTCATGTTTTCTATGGACTCAACACTGACAGATCACTTTGCTGATTCATATCACTTTGTTCAGTCCAAAGATTTGTTGCCTCTGACTTTGTGTTTTGCTCACTTTTTCCAAAGCGAAGCGGTCGCATTACAGTTCAAAGGCACTTCAGTATGTACATCAGTAAGTGAATGCATCATAGTTCATATGGCCTGATGTTCAGTGCTGAATTATACTGTCTTCAGTTTGGTAGTACATTCAGTCTGTTGCTAGTCTATTGCTGTTGTTACTGCTAACTTGTACAAGAACTGCAGATACAGTAGTAGTAGCTCAGCAGCCTGTTATTTATGACTGAGTTATCGGATGATTGTTTCTGTGGCTTTTGTGGTCTAAAATATGCTTTTAATGAGGAAGTACTGCAAGTCGCAGCTGAGCAGACAATGGCGCTCTCAGTCACCAGTGTAGTGTGTGCATGACGTCATCAATCTATAGGAGGAATTCCAAGTTTTGCCAGTTGTAATTTCAAATTAAAGTTAATTTTTATTTTGTCAGAGGAAACTTCAGATAAGCTTTTACATATGTATGGAAAAATAAGCTTTTTAACACAAACTTGACACAGGTTACGTCTGCTCTTATCGGGTAAGATTTAAAGAGGCTGCAGGCAAAGAAAGCTACAGTCAGGGTCCAAAATTAACTTTGTGGTCTATCTGCCAATGGCTGGTAAACTGAAAAAAATTACCAGCCAGAATATTTTGAACTAGCCATCAAACTGCTTAAGACACAATGATTAGAAACACTGAAGCTTTTTGTATTGGCATGAATTTTATTTCAGGTGATCTGCTCCAGCAATGTGCCACCACATACTTCGCTTCATGTGCCCTCTGCAGTACCATTTTGAGTACCAGTATCACTGCCACTGGTACTGGTAATTAAGCCAGATAGTAGATAGATAAAGTAATCTTAACCACAGCAATGTGAACAGGGAGGGTTAATCAAAGAACTGCAGTACAGTTATCAACATATGTTGCATTATGCCACCACTGTGTTCGCACAAAAACATGATCAGTCAACTTATTTGTTGCAGTGATAAGAGTTTGTGGTGATAAAGGCCTATTTCAGAAACCACCAATGGCAGCTGGCCTCATTTATTTTATTGTCTAACATAGATGTTTACCCACATTTGGCAAAGTGGTGGGTGCTAAATGTGGACCCTTACTACAGTCTAATTATGTCTCTATTATGCAGTGAACTACAAACAGCTCAATGGACACAAACAATGTTACACACCATTCTAATACAGGTTTAGATGCATATACATTTTGTGCATTTTAATTTTTTGTCTTTGTAATATCAGCTTGGACAAATTCACATTTTCCCCCATGAGCCCTCGAGGATCAGCGGGTGTAGCTGATGAATTGATGGATGGAAATGTCATTTTCTTATTGAATATACTTAACATTCTACCAGAGTCTCACTGTGGATTCAGTAAGAAGCTCCCACCCAGTTTTTTAAGCAAAGTCTCATGCAACCAGTAATTCAATTCTCAACCACTCTATGAATTACCATGTTATCGTGAGCAGCATTTGGCTGAGGATAGGTGCTCCATCTGTATGCCATTTTCTCTTAAGCATGACCCGAGGCATAGAGACATAATCATGGAGCAGTTGACGAGGAGCCCGTTAACAGTTTTATTAGCCCTGTGTCACACCACACAGCACTTAACCTACAATCACTGTCAAGCACAGGACAAACTTTAAGGTGGCGTGCGCTGGTGTACAGATTGTCTCAATTATGCATGCATGTGGGAGATTGGAAGAGCACGGGTTGATTTGGATGTATATTCGCATAAGCTTCTGTCTTTGTATGCATTCACATATGCATAGATAAATTACTTTATGGGGCATGAAAGTGCTCATTGTAATGGAGGGTGAAATTTAACAGTAGAAAGGTTAAATTGGCTGGTTGTGAAGAGCGGCTGTGTTTTGAGAATAATGTTTCTCATGTGGTTCTTAAGAGAATTTTACCTGAGTCAAAGAAGAAAAAGGAATTTATAAAGGAAAAAGAGAGGACTGTAAGTATGTAAAAGAAGAGCTGCAGGTTGTCAAGAGGGAAGGATTCAGGTGAAAGTTAGTGTCAGAGGAGAAAGAGGTGGGGAGAGGGAAATAGAGCTCTGTGAAATCTGAACAAAGCAAGGCAGAGAGAGAAAGAGAGAGACAGTGTTTTCATTACTTATGCCAACAACCAAGTGTTCATTGTTTCACTGGCCCCAAACCAAGCTAACAGAGAGTTTTCTGCCCGTCAGCAGAAACAAACGTGCTGTTTTTATTGTATCTCTATTTCATCTGAGAGGGCAACACCACGGTTTCCCCATTCTCCATTCTCACACACACACACGCACGCACACAGACACACATGCACACAAACACACGTACAGAACCACACATGACACCAATCATGTGCGTAAAGTGAGCTGGTAGCAGGTTTTGCCATTTCTACAGGAAGTCTCACCTAACACTCATTGAGGCTGGCTGGACACACTTAACACTTGTTCTCATGCATAACCATAACACCACATTGCTAACACATCTCAGTCCTACACACATACACATTAATGTGCTGCACATTGGAGCTTTTACAGAGGAGCTCTCACATATCAAAGCGAGTCAGGGCAGGTTAGTGAAATACTGCAACTTGTGCCCTCGGGGTAGGAGGTTCTTTCTATTCCCAGAGCCAGTAGCAGTTAATCGCTGTGTCTACTATAAAAATATTTAATACATGTTTGAGAATCATATTAATAGACACTTTACTGTATATCTTAACTGGTGGCTTGGATGATGTTGTTTTTCACTTCAAATATTTTCAAAGCTTTTATAAATATATTCATTATTCATAAATTTGAAGCCTAAACTTATCCAGACTCTTAATTTGTTTAATTTATTTTGCTTTCTCACAGCATTTCGCTACAATGACTTGGTGTCCCCCCACTTTCTGGATGTGATTGCCAACCTGTCCGGCTGCACAGCCCACCGTCGCTTCAACAACTGCTCTGATATTTGCTTCCACCAGAAGTACCGCAGCCATGACGGTACGTGCAACAACCTGCAGCACCCTATGTGGGGCGCCTCACTCACTGCCTTCGAAAGACTTCTAAAGTCAGTCTATGACAATGGCTTCAACCTGCCTAGAGGTGCTACCGAGCAGCTGCATAATGGATACAGGTTGCCTCTGCCAAGGTTGGTGTCCACCACCATGATTGGTACAGAGACCATCACTCCTGATGACCGCTACACTCACATGCTGATGCAGTGGGGTCAGTTCCTGGACCATGACTTGGACTCAACAGTGGCAGCTCTCAGCCAGTCGCGGTTCTCTGATGGCCAGCTGTGCACTCAGGTCTGCACCAATGACCCACCATGCTTCCCAATCCAGTTCCCACCCAATGACCCACGGCAGCTGCGAAGTGGCGCCCGCTGCATGTTCTTTGTCCGCTCCAGCCCTGTGTGTGGCAGCGGGATGACTTCTCTTCTCATGAACAGTGTATACCCAAGAGAGCAAATCAACCAGCTGACCTCTTACATCGATGCTTCAAATGTCTACGGCAGCTCACGCCATGAATCTGAGGAAATCCGCGACTTAGCCAGCCAGAGGGGTCTGCTCCGGCAAGGTATCATCCAGCGAACAGGGAAGCCTCTTCTGCCATTTGCCACTGGACCACCCACTGAGTGTATGAGGGATGAAAATGAGAGTCCAATTCCCTGTTTCTTAGCTGGAGATCACCGTGCCAATGAGCAGCTTGGTCTGACCGCCATGCACACGGTATGGTTCAGGGAGCACAACCGCATATCTACAGAGCTACTGAGACTGAATCCCCATTGGGATGGGGACACCATCTACCACGAGGCCAGGAAGATAGTTGGGGCCCAGATGCAACACATCACCTACAGTCATTGGCTACCAAAGGTAACAGCTGTAATCTTAAGTCTAGTGTTTCTCTGTTATGATGCTAGTTGTCTTTTTTAACCTCTGTTTTTTTCAATTATTTACACAGTTACAACAAGAGAAAATCATTCATTAATAGTGATACTGTAGTAACAATGATAAAGATCATAAGAAGAAAGACTGTTACGTTTCCTTTCTCATCTCCTAGATCCTGGGTGAGGCAGGCATGAAGATGATGGGGTCATACACCAGTTACAACCCCAATGTTAACACCGGCATCCTCAATGCTTTTGCCACTGCTGCTTTCCGCTTCGGGCACACCCTCATCAACCCAATACTCTACAGGTTAGATGAGGACTTCCAGCCTATCCCCCAGGGACACATCTCTCTGCATCGGGCCTTCTTCTCCCCGTTCCGCATTGTGAACGAGGGCGGAATTGACCCACTCCTTCGTGGGCTCTTTGGTGTCGCTGGTAAAATGCGGGTGTCCACACAGCTGCTGAATACGGAGCTGACGGAGAGGTTGTTCTCCATGGCCCACGCTGTGGCTCTGGACCTGGCTGCCATGAATATACAGAGAGGAAGGGATCATGGAATACCACCGTACAATGATTACAGGACCTTCTGTAACCTGACCTCGGCTCAGACATTTGATGACCTGAGGAATGAAATTAAGAATCCTAGTGTCAGAGAGAAACTGCAGAGGTAATTATACACTCAAGATGATGTTTTAGTATTTTCTGTAACTTGAGACCATTATAAAACAAATGAAACCAAGCTATCAGCGTGCTATAGTCATGCCTGTGATTAGTTTAAAGAAAGCGTAGTCTTTGTAATGTTCTTGTCATTTTGAGACAAAGTACTGTAGTTTGACTGATAGTGACTTCAGGGAAGCTTGTGCTCCACAATATTTCTGGATCATGATATATAAAGTTTAGTGTCCCTGACTATTTTTCCCGTGTGGCAGGCTGTACGGCACTCCTCTAAACATCGATCTGTTCCCTGCACTGATGGCTGAAGACCTGGTCCCTGGCAGTAGAGTGGGGCCCACCCTCATGTGTCTGCTGGTAACTCAGTTCAAACGCCTGCGGGATGGAGACAGGTAAAACATATCTCACCTTACCATTTACAAAAAATGCCTCCAGGTCACCCAGTCAGTCACTCTTTTGGATACTAAGTGGTTGCTTTTCCTGTACATATACTGAGGGTCAGGTCTTTTGCCTGTGATTGGCAAGATAATAAGGCAACATAATGACTTAAACTTTTTTTGTGTGATTGATCAAGCTTTAGACATTAGGCTGATCCTGCTAAATTAGTGCAACGACAGAAAACCCTGAGTACATGTCTGTCTGCTTTGCTCAGGTTCTGGTATGAAAACCCAGGTGTGTTCACTCCTGCCCAACTGACCCAGTTAAAGCAGGCCTCCCTGACACGGGTGTTGTGTGACAACGGGGACAACATCACACGCATCCAGCAAGATGTCTTCAAGGTGGCTGAGCTCCCCCATGGCTATGGCAGCTGTGACGACATCCCTCAGATTGACCTGCGCATGTGGCAGGACTGCTGTGAAGGTGAGAGCAGTTTCTGATTGTGTAATAATGCTGCTTTTATCATTCTTTATGTAATTATTAAACTCTGATATTTTGTTCAGCCCATTTACAAACACAAGGACAGATTAATAGAAACATTTCAATATGAAGCCGCCTCAGTGTTTACCCTGGATCAACTTCTTCATCTTGGAGAGGTGGTGAGAACAGGGGGGGTTGAGTACAAGGTACACATTTTAATGAAATAACAGCTAATAAGTAAAGATAAAATACACATTAAGATGTTTGTCTTTGACAGACAACATTCTTAAGATGTTCTTAAGACATTCTTTGACTTTTAACCACTTAGCTTGGAAAACAAATGTCTCAGGTTGGCTGTTGTTAGATTGTATCGTAGCTGAAGTGTTTACTGCACCTCCAGTTTTTAGAAATACATTTTTTAAGGTACAAGTGTGGGCCTTTTATTTTATCAGTTTTTCAAATTAATACGGTAAAAAGACTTGATTTTAAATCTGTATGTAATCAGAGTTGACCTTAATCAGAATTTATCAGTCATTGTCAGGCTGTTTCTCCCTGCAACTCAAAATCAAAGAATAAATTAAATTCCCTCACAACTGAGAGGGATTTCTAGTTAAAGCATTTTATTCAGAGTGGTGTGTTTGCACAGCTCATAAGTAAATATATACAAATAGAGAAATTATTGGTAAATATACAAATGCAGTACAGAAATAATTAGTGCATTTACAAACCTGATACAAACTGTTCTCTTTTTGAATTAATAAAAATAAGAAAAAACAACAGGAAAAAGAGAAAAAAAAGAAAAAGATAAGGCACATTTTTGTCAGACTTTGTTTGGTCCTTCGAAGTGTGTCTCACCGTAACTTTGTATGCTACAACTCAAGTGAATAATACTGTCTTTAACAGATACACAACTACATATAAAAAAAATGTAAAAATATTTTTTCTAATTATGCTTTATTATTATTATTTTTTTAATCCATATATTTATTTATCTATCGTAAATAAATATATATTATAATAGCAGGAAAACACAGGGTCTAATAAAAAAACCTCCAGGTACAACTTCAAAAATGATTTTAAGTCAACTTGTGTTTGACACAGTCAACAAAAAATGGACATGACAAGCTTGACAGAGATAGGATTTATTGCAAGTTTTTATTGGATTACATTAAATTGTAGAGGCATATATAATAAAACCAGTGTAAACTCAGGATTTCATAGAAGTTTCACTTTCAGAAATTCATGGCAGTGTTAATTCAAACAAATTAGCTACAAATATCACTTGCAGCGGCTATATTAAGACCTTCCAGCTCAGTTCCTCATGTCCAGTGTAAGTGTGATTTAATCTGAAAGCACAGTTATGTACAAAACAGTTACCTCTCACTGTCACATCGTCTTGACCAATCTCTAAAAACCGTGCCTTTCTTCATGATGAAAGAACACACAGAGTTTAACAGCACAGGAAGTGGCCTAGACATTTCAGTCACTGGCTCACACTGGTCCAGCATCTGGACTGTTTTGTGAAATTAAAGCCACAATATCCTAACCCTTGTTTCCCTTCGATAACATCTTCCTCAAGGCAGCCTGGCTTCACAATAATCACCTGTTCTCTTCTACAATTGAACCCCTTGCACCCCCATTTGAAAGGAACAAGGTTAATCTTTGACCGTAATTTACTTGACAGCGCTCCTTTCTGTACGGCTCGTGTCAAATAGATGTCACTCAGTGTGATTGTTGCTTGACTGAGTGTGAAACTTGGAGGAAGAGATGAACTAGGGAAGAATAAACATTGTTTGAGGCTTCAGCACCTCATAATGAAAAGGCAATTTGACCGAAGGGAAACAACGTCTGGGATCATTTCTCTGTAGCCTCGAGAAAGGCAAACTTCCTCCCGTCAGATGTAGATTTTGTTTTGTTGGGAAATCAGCGTAAAATAATGTTTGAAGTCGAGTGCCATGAAATGTCATGCCATTGCTACTCTGCTGGATCACCACGTCAGTGAAAAAGCGGTTTTCCTTTTTGAACACTTATGACGTAGCCACTGTTGTGCTTTTCACAGACTGCTCCCGCTAATTGTAGGGGGAAGAGATTGAATTTAGAGCTTAGTCCTTGATGTTTAAAAGTTCCACCCATGGGTGCAGCTGACAAAGCGAAAAGGAGATGATTGAAGAGGCACCCCCTGCTGTTGTAATCAACCAGCATTAGGATTTATACCAATTATTTGCCTTGTGTATCATTTATTTGGAGATGTGATCAGTTGTGAAATAAGTAAATGGCCTAGATTACAACAGATAATCTAAGTTATTAAATTAATTAAACTCCAGGGACTGAAAGCCATGCAATGATTTTTAATACAACATTGAGCAATCATAATAACAGTGAATAATAGTCATTCCTATCTGCTGTCTCCAGAGCTTTTATTATGGGCTTGCAGGAGCATCATGACAGGCCAAGACTGTTTTTTTTAAACTCAAGATGTAAATGCGTTTTTCATATTTTAAAAGCTGCTCCAGTATCTTGCGGGTGGTTTGTGGAAAAAAAGTGTTTTTTCAGTGACATAATGTGGCCATTTACCACATGCTGTAAAACATACAGCTGCCACCTCCCTGCTTTACCTTTTCCATTTAATCACTAATGAAGTGATGCAAGAAAAGATCACATGGCCATGTATGCACTCCAGAGTCTGCCCACAAACACCTATGATTTCATATTATATGGACTTTAGCCACCAATATAACAAGAGTCAATATAATTCCATACAATGAACACTTGAGCACATGTAAACATGAACACATGTAAATGTTGCACCAGATTCATCTAAAATAATGATTTACCTTTGTGAAAGAAGACAAAATGCTTTTTGCAGATGTACGAATGTGATCTCCAGTCACATGTGAATGAATTTTAGCCAGTCTGTGTACATCTGTACTCTGTTAGACTTCTGTGTCAATTCATAATTGGTTTGTGCTGCATTTGGGATAAATAAGTTCTCGTTTGATGTAAAAGCTTGAGGGGGAAAGTTTCAGTCCACTGTGTGATATAAAATATTAACAATCGTGATGTGTAAGCTGTGGTGTAAGTCTAGTTTTAGATCTCAACTTTCAAAAGACTAAAGTAAACTGAAATGAGGCGGTCTCATCAATTCATTGTCTTTTTAATAAGCAACACATGGTGCCTCTTAATTATTCTCCTTTCATCCCAGAATCTGACCCCAGCGTTCACCCTTCCTTGACAAAATGTACAAGGGAAGAGCTAAGCTAATAAACAGAGAAGATCCTGCCAGAAAGGCGAGGGAGGGAGGAAGTTAACGCACTTGTTTGTGTCTGTCTGTCTGTCAGTGAGGCTGTAGCCAGATTCACAGTTGTGTTTGGCTCCATTAAGAGAGAGGACACTGCTGAGAACTTGCATGTGTGTATGTGTGCGTGCAGCGCAGCAGGGTATGAGCGTGCATCTGTGTGCTCATGCGTGTCTATCAGCATGAGATAGGAAGTCTTGTTGTGTTTAGATAGTCTTTGTCTTTTACAGACTCTTGTCTGGTAAATCAAAGGCGCTCTGGGCCGAGCAGCCGGCTTTAAACTTTTACAGATAAAGGTGAAGCCCTCCTAACTACAGGGCTCGATCCCATTCATCTGTCCTTCCTCAGATTTATTATGGACTGTCTCTAGTTGCTCTTTGCTGATGCTCAGCATGCTCCAGGTGTGTAGTAGGGCATCAGCAGGGGTCTGTGTTAGTGTGCGTGTCTTCTACCCTCTTTGAACTAGGTACAGTGATGGCAGTGTGAGTCATGGTAATACAATAAGCTGCTTAGATCAGCACTTTGAAGCAGAGAGAGAAAGTGGTATCAGCAGTCATGGTTTCCTGTTTTGTGTATGTGTGTGTGTGTGTGCATGGGTGGGTGGCTGTTTTTCTGTTTTTGCGTAATGGGAAAAGATTAGCCTAATTTCCCCGCATAAGTTTCCTTTATTCCGCGTGGTCATTAAGTGCATAATTGTTGCAATTTTCCGTGTTGAATAAGAAAATATAACTTGATCCCGAAAAGCCATGTGGTACAATTAAGATTCCTCTTACTCAGTGATTGTTTTTGCCTTGGTTTGTGAACCACAGTTTGTTGTATTGTGTTTAACCCAACAGACTGCAGGACCAAGGGTCAGTTCAACGCCCTGTCATACCACTTTAGAGGACGCAGATCAGTTGAGCACAGCTACAAAGAGGATAGACCTGCCAACAGCATCCAGGAGAACAGGTAACACAGCATGACAAATATCATCTTAATGGCCTGAGCAGCACATTTTCTGTGGCTGCTGTTACACAGGTTAGACCTGGTGTTGCCATTGGTCACCAGCCCGCTGTGACACCCAGTGCTGCGGGTTGAGTGCTGGCTGAATACAAGCCGGTACAGTCACTGACCGACAGTCCATCTCCCTAGCTGCTGCCCGCTCTCCTCCCAGAGAAGCAGGCCACAATGGTGGGGAGCGAAGTGGAGGGATGGTAGGGTGGCTAGCTAGCAAATAATTGTCTCATTTGTGGTCTGATAAACAGGGAGAGAGCTGGGCAAGTAGGGGCTGAGCAAATGAGCTGTGTGCAACTGTATGATGAAATAAGATTAAATAAATCAATGTATGGTAAACACTGGGTTACTGTATAAGGCGTTAGCATATGTCCATGGTCATC
>JAPZEB010000007.1:30891125-30905129 GCA_029783705.1 Chaetodon striatus
AGCATACAGTAGGATAAAATGTAATAATTTAAGTAGCAAGGACCTCAAAATTGTACCTAAAGGGGAACCACGCCCATTTTGAAAATTCAGATATGTTATTTCTGTGGTCGAAGACAGTCCAAAAATATTAGTAAACAGGAACAACTCTCCCAAATCATAAAAAAGGGTGCTAGAACTCAAATTTGTGATGTCAGAGGGTATAAAGGATGGAGTTGATCCATAGACAGTGAATGGTGAAAGATGTTCTATGTAACACTGAGAGCATGCAGGGGAATGTTCTGAGTACATGGGTACATTTTCTGTTTCAGAACTGAGACCATTACAAAAGAATAAAGCTCAAACTTTCTGAGAGTCCACAAAATTAGCCTTCCATTCATTGTCTATGGAGCAGCTCCAGACTTTATACCTTATGACATCTCAAGTTTAAGACTTCTCTGGTTTCTGGCTTTGAGAGAGTGGCTCATATTCACACATATTGACTGAACTTTACTAGGTAAGTAAGCAAGGTAGGTAAGTAAGCAACTCCTCTGAGGAGCACAATAAATTTAGCCACATGATGGCTGAATTCTATTTAGCTGCTTTCAAGGTCCCGATGTTGTGCATGCTGTCTCACTATCACACAGTCGTGGCTTATTGGAACACTTGAATAAAACATAGCAATTATTAATGATCTTAGGAACACCTGTGCTTTCATTACTGTGACAAGCTAAAACGTCTGCTGTGAAAAGGCCCATTTAGTAAAATCACTGAGTGACTTTTGCCGCTGGTGTTTCGTTGTTGTTCTTTAGGTGTCTTTGGCACTCAGGGAGGGAAGAATCACCCCAACAGAGCTCTGCAGGAAGTGTCTGAACCGTATCAAGAAAACACAACGTCTTAACGCTTACATCACTGTCACAGAGGAGTTGGCACTGAAGCAGGCTCAAGAAGCAGAAACCAGACTGCTGCAAGGTGTGGACACATGAGTGTGTATTCTTATATATTCTGCGTAGAGTCATGGGTGTTACTGATCTTGTTTACCTTTAGGTGCCCCCAAAGGTCCTCTGGATGGAATCCCCTTTGCAGTAAAGGACAACTTTTGCACAGAAAAGATTAAGACTACATGTGCCTCCCGGATGCTTAAAGGTATGTAGAAACCTCAGTAATAGTTACTATGTCTTTTATTTTCCAGTGCTAACCTACTGTTACTTATGCTACAGACTACACTCCACCCTACAATGCTACAGTGGTCCAGAAGCTTTTTGACCAAGGGGCTGTCCTCATGGGGAAGACCAACATGGATGAGTTTGCTATGGGGTAAGGCCATTGTTGTCAATAGCCTACAGGAAGAGACATTTTTTAGATTACTGCTTGTCATTTTCTTACTCATTTAGTTGTTCATTTGTCTTGCAGTGCAGGCAGTACTGACGGAGCTTTTGGTCCAGTAAGAAACCCCTGGAGCTATGCTACTCCCTACAGAGAGCAGACAGGGGCAGTGCCAGACACTGACTGGGTCGTCACTGGAGGAAGTTCAGGAGGAAGTGCTGCAGCTGTGGCCTCACTCACCAGCTACCTGTGAGAGAACACATTCATTCTGTGGTGTCATAAAAATATCATAAAAAAAAATACAAAGATTTGATTCAAAATGTCATTTATAAATTAAAAAAGTGTCCTGTTTTGGTAATTATTTGGCAGGGCTTTGGGTTCAGACACAGGTGGTTCTACTCGTAACCCTGGAGCACTCTGTGGTGTTGTGGCCCTGAAGCCTACTTATGGTCTGCTGTCTAGACATGGTCTCATACCCCTGGTCAACTCCATGGACGTCCCTGGCATTATAACCCGCAGTGTTGGTGATGCAGTCACTGTCTTAGGTAGGAAACAACTGATGACCTGCTATGAGACAAATGTTAAGCACCTGGGCCTACATGAAAACTTATCTTGCTCTTGAATTTGGGCTTTCTACATATCCAGCTCTTTCTATGGCCTAGTCCACACATAAATGGGTATTTTTGAAAACAGGGTTTTTCTCACCTTCCTTCCCAAAAAAGAATTGTATCCAACCAGGTGCTAGTTTAAAAAACACACTTGAAGTGGTGTCACGATCATTCAAAAGCCATATATAACCCTAAACATGAAGCGAAGAAGAAGAAGTAGCAGGAGCAGAAGAAGATGTTGACCACTCAGAGGCCTGACAAGAATCTATAAATGTCGCGCATTCTGACCCTTTCTTCCTCAATTTAGTAGAAGATTAACTATAAATGTTTGTGTAAACATGTAAAGAGTCCTGTTAGCAAGCTTAGGGCCAGCACTGTTTTGGTCACTTCCACCATTGCACAGAATGTCACCTCATTTGTGATGCCTCACAAAGGAGAAAACACGTTCATTCTGATGTCACATGCCAAAACCTAAATTTTTCCCTGTCTACACGTCAGCACTGAGAACTGAGTTTCTCACCATCATCACCCTGGAAGGAGTTTTAAAAAAGGTCCCTTTTCAGTGACATAAAACACAAGTTTGTGTGTGGATGGAAGGCCAAAATGTACAGAAAAAGCTATGTTTTCAAATATACCCATGTACATGTGAACTAGGCCAAACAGAGTGCTTTAAAGACTTATCTGCTTGAATAAAGGATAAAATAAAATTAAAACTGTCTGATGCACATCAGTTGTGTCAATCCCCCGGTCAATTTGGTTTAATAAAAATCACGAGTAGAGTATATAAAAGTGCCTGCCAGTCCACATGTAGGGACTAATTAATGCACAGTAAATGTTACAGTTGATTCTTGAGTGTCATACATATCAGAAGTTAACTGCTGGCTCTTTAAGAAGTGTGGTGGACTAATTCAACAAAATATTTTCATACCCAGCAGCAATGACATCAAGAATCTGGAATGAGAGAGCTTTTGTTTATGCATGTATGCTTCAAATGCCGCAACAAATACTGATATAAAATGTCCAGTGTGTAGAATTAAGGGGTATCTTTTGGCAGAAATGGTATATCATATTCATAACTAGGTTTTATGAGTTTCCGATCACCTGAAAATAAGAATTGTTGCATTTATGTTACCTTAGATTCAGAGTCCTCCATGTTATACAGTAGCCCAGAATGAATAAATCAAACACTCACTCTCGATGGGACCGTTCACATCTTTGTGTTGGCTACCATAGTTCTTCTGTACGCTTAGCATACAGGAGAAGTTTCACCCCTGTAATCCCACTGCTAGATGTAACTAAATCCTACACACTGGACCTTTAAAAGTACCCTGTGGCGTTTTGAACACTATTAGTCCCATGGAGCCATATTTTTACAAGTGATACAAGTAACAAACAAGTGGGCGGCACAGTTCTCATCCTGCCATGTAAACAATGTACAATTTAAAATGTTAGAAAAAATCTGCATTGCAAATTTTTTACAAGGAAGTAAATGTTTTCAACAAGTTTGTTAGACCTCAAGAACACACACACTGTGTTTCAGTGAGTAAAATAACTTGTGTGTTTCCAAAATAACTCCACACAGCACTTTGAATCTATCCATGTAAAGGAAAGAGTATGCATCTTCGTAAATAGATCAGTGTAGCAGTTCCAAATTGTTGTGCATTGTTCATACTGAGATCAAATGATTGCTCTAATCTGGGGTTTTGCTGATATGTCACACAGATATCCTCCAGGGCCTTGATGTTAGAGACTCAACAACAATCCCTGCTCCCTCGTCACTGACAGAACTACCTGAATACTTAGATGTCAAGAACATCTGTGTAGGCATCCCTAAGGTGAGTTAAACTTTGTATTAAAATCATCTTTTCCTCTGTATTATTTCAGCATCACTGACACCATATTTTCTTTTAATTTCTTTTAAACTGCAATCCCCAAGCTACCAGATATAAAACTTGTGATGCAGACTTGTACTATAAATACATAAAAGTCAACAACAGCGTGTAAAACACAGGAAAACAACCATTATAATAGTTGTATGAAACATATTAACAGTCTTTAATATGACTAGAAAAGAAACTGTCCATATTTTATCCATCTATATTACAGTATTTTGTCTAATTTCAAGCCTGACAAATAGCTTTTTAATATATATTTACTGATTTTGAGATGTAAACCATTTGCCAGAATACATTAAATGTACATAAAGATGCTTCTGATTCAGTTTTGTTTTACAACTCTGTGAAGACAAACGCAGCTGCTTATCTTTCCTGTCTCTTAATGTATGTCAGGAGTACCACGCCCCGGGGCTTTCTGAGGAAACTGTAGCACAGTGGAGTCGTGTTGCTGACATGTTTGAGAGGGCGGGGGCACGGGTGAAGCCGGTATCCCTCCCCCACACCCAGCACTCCATTGTGTGCTACCACGTCCTGTGCCACGCTGAGGTGGCGTCTAACATGGCCCGTTTTGACGGCCTAGAATACGGTATGAACCCGTTTAAGGGTGCATTTTGGAGCATTTTACATTAGATGCTGCATCACACATTAGAGTACACAGGGAATCTGTTGGATTATTTAACAGTACAAAATCAGAAAAGCCAATGCTGTTGATTTCCATCCTTCTTCTGTCAGGTCATCGTAGCGAGGTGGACAGCTCGACGGAGGCCATGTATGCCACGAGCAGACATGAGGGCTTCAACGATGTAGTGAGAGGGAGGATACTGTCTGGAAACTACTTCCTGCTCAAACAGTAAGACAACGGATAGAGGCCTTCTGATTCAGTCCACTAACGACACACCAGTGTAGAGCCAACAGTGTGGCACTTTATCGCTATGACCTTTTTTCCTTGACCTTTTGATAACCAAGCTTTTCATAAGCAAGGCTATTTGCCAGGTTGTCTTTCATGGAAAGTATGTGAGAATATAACCTTTTGATGAAGCTTTAATATTTCCACTGTCGGCATCCTCACCCTCAGGAACTACCAGCACTACTTTGTAAAGGCTCAGAAAGTCCGTCGGCTGATCGCAGACGATTTCAAACGTGTGTTCAGCTCAGGTGTCGACGTACTGCTGACGCCCACCACTCTGTCTGATGCAGCCCGTTACTCCGCCTTCACACAGGAAGACAACCGAACGCGCAGTGCGCAGGAAGACATCTTCACTCAGCCTGTCAACATGGCATGTACAGAGAGAGGAAAAAATATACAGAACTGTTTATGCATGTATAGGAAGTGTGGGAGGACTCAGGAACTTATATATTCTGCATGCATGGATACACACACATAAATATGTATACCCACACACTCAAAAACCATCTACCCAAAACCACTATAGTTTAGTTAATGTTTCTTTTTTAATCCTGTGTCAGAAGCACATTGGAGCATGAATATCATAGTGAAATTAAAAGGGGAAATGAGAATTTCACTTCTCTCTTTTATTTGTTACTCTCTGTTGGCAAAAAAAAAAAATCACAACCTGGTCTACACATTGTGATTTCTTCTCAGATTGAAGTGTACCTCAGAACCTGTGTGTTGACATTCAGTTAAACTTTCCCTCCTTTTTATCACTCTCCAAACTAACCTGTAACTGACCTTGAGATCCCAATCAGTGCCTTTCTCTCACCTTTCCTTCAACACTATTTATCTTCACCCCAGGTCTCCCGGCTGTTTCTGTGCCAACTGCTTTATCAAGACATGGCCTTCCCATTGGTTTACAGCTCATAGGCCCCACCCTCCAAGACAAGAAGGTGCTCAGTGTTGCCCAGTGGATTGAGCAGAGGGTTGGGTTTCCCTCCATTAGTGATTATGAAGACTCCAGTGGGAGCAGGAGTGACCACAGAGAGCAGACTTCAGCTGTATGAGGAGAACTGTGGACACAAGAAACTGACTGTTGACAGAGAAACACATAATGCACTTAAGGTGTAACTATGATGGACATTCTTGGCTTGTAAAACACCTTTTCCATACATTTTTGTTGTAGTTTGAGCCATCAGTCAGTGTTATGGCTTTTATTTTCCCCAATGGAGTGAAGCATAAATTCACCATTTTACAACATGCATTATATTTTAATCTGTGACCTGCTGCTATATTGTTGTCTGGAGGTGGTGCTATTAAATATGCAAGTTATCAGTGATAGAGTGATTTTTATTATATGTCATTTTTAAGAAAGCGTACATGCCTCGAGTTTTGAATTTTGGCCATTGCCGTCTCGGATTGTTGGAGCCACAAGTGACCAAATTTGGACTAGAGGGTGGAGTCATAGACTGTTGTGACACCTTGCAGGCAGTCTGCCACTCAAAGCTGCCACACCCTTAATTTCACATAACTTGTTAAAAACTTAAATGCATCCACTTCTGTGAGTGTATGTGTGACTGAAGAAAGACAAATTGCAGAAGAGTTGGGTAACAACTTCGCATGACCAAATACCAGTAGACCATTTTAGCTCAAGCAGATACTTTCCCTGAAATACTTAGACTGTCCACATTAAAGGGTTGGAGTCAACTCAAACGAAATCAATCCAGTCAGCCAATTACAGTAGTGGAAAGTGGCCTAAACTAAGGTGTTACACTGAGTGCCTATGGAGTCTCAGTTGACCTCAGCTCCTCATAATCCTGACCCATTTCTTCTGTGGAAATCTATACTTGGTCATTGTTACACCCACGATTAGTCCTGATACTATAATTCAACAGTCAAAAGGTTTTTTTTTGTTTTTTTTTTTTTTTTTTTTTTTTACAAATGGGATTTAAAAAGAAAAAGAAAAACCCTTTACATTACTGCTGTCAGGGGGTGTGTGCATCAACAAAGTCTGTGCAAATAGCATGGATCTTTAAAATAGTATGTTCATGATTGCTGGACCTTTGATGACTTGACATGACTGATGCTTTATTTTCAGCCAAGAGGTTTGCATGCTTTGCTCACGTAGCCTAACCTTCACTAAAAAAACAAACAAACTTGAAATCATATCTCCCAGATCACTGCTGTGACCAGATAGGTGTTTCTTTTTTCTTGTTTGTATTAGTGTACACTTAAATAGGCCTACTTTTTTAGCCCATGTATAAACTCTTCCTATGTATATGTTTTATTTATTAAACTCATACAGTGTTTCAGTATATTGTTTTTCCCAAAACGTGAAAGACAAGCATTGCAACAGTCACATTTCCTTCTGTATTCTGTAGAACCGTTAATTCTTACTTAACATCACTTCACTTTAATGAACCATGTCATTCTCAGTTGCAGATGTGCACTGCAAAAAAATCTTGTTTTAGATTTTTTTCTCCTACAATTTAATATTTTTCTTTGTACAAGAAAGAAGAGGAAGGCAGGTTGTTCACAACAAAATCAATTTTAAACAATCCTTTATAAAATGAATTATCCTTACTGCACTGGCAGAATGTTTTTACTTTTTCAAAAAGTTTCCAGACAGAAATGACCTGATAAGAAGGGGACAGGCTATTTGTAGTGTTGTGTTATTTAAGATCGGGTCCACCATTCCTGAACTTTATTTTAGTGCCCAGGAATCCCCAAATCCCAGCTCACTGTTGCTACAATTAGCATGCAGCTAGCATTCTTGCTAAATTTAGCATAAAACCTGTTCTACATCAGTTGAAAAGAGGACAACTCAGTCTAAGAACAACACAAAGCATCTATTTTTGACTCTAGCCGGCCATTTCAGGCCACATTGAGACAGTTAAGAATGGGATTAAGAGGCTAGTTAGAGCATGTGGCTTTCTGTAGGTGCATTAGCAATTAAGAGCTTCATCTGGGACTAGTTTGACATTTTGGGAACTACTGTTGTTCACATTTTTGACTTAAGACAGAGCCAGGCTAGCTGTTTCCTCCTGCCTTCAGGCTTAAAGGTTCTGTTTACAACATAAAAAATAGCAGCAAACCACTATTTGTTATGTAAAGATATTGTGGAGTATGGGGCGCCCTGAGCCAGTGTTGCCAACTCTTTTCCAATGAAAGTAGCCAGCAACAGCTTCAAAAGTCACTAAAAGTCACCAGATGACATGTGCTCATTTGCATATTGGTGACATCATCATGCTTTAATGGAAGCATTAAACATTTGTGAATTAAATTTAACAGATAAAATCTCAACAAAACATTTGACTTGCATGAGAGCCATGGTGCTTATATAGTAAGGCACACTTTCTCGCCCTTTCAATCCAGGCCACGAGAGCATAAACATAACCATAGAAACACAATATAATTGAGCTCCCACAGCGAGGAGCGTCTCCTCTCCTCCTGCTTGTCCCACACCCACTGCATGATGCAAGAGAAGAGACTCCGAGCTGAAGGCACATATCCATGGGCTGATTACTATGAGCAGAGTACATAGGAATGAATTACAATAATATTCTCCCCCTCCCTGATGGTCTGAATAACTTGGGTGGGGTCGCTAAGAGGGTCTGACAAGTTATTACATCTAGCAAGAAAGTTGCCAAGTTTGGAGCACTGTGCTGTGCAGAGAATTAAGTCACGCTACCTGGGTGTGTTTGTTATCAGGCCCCAAGGAAGGGGGCTCAGCCTTGCTTACTAATTTTCCCCAGTGGCCACTTACGGTATTGCAGCAAAAAAAATCCCCTGCAGCCCAAAAGGCATTTTGTAAAAATGTTGACAGGAAACCTTAAACTGCAAACAAAGTCAGTTATGACTCTATTATGAGTTTTTGATCTGTGGAGGTTTAATATCTGTAAAACTTTCCTCGAGCCAAGAAAAAGGACTTTATTACAATGTAGGAGCAGGAATTTGCATGGATCCCCAGCCTGAAAAAAACTACTGCTCATATTCAGTGGGTCGCACACTGTGGAAGTAAACATGGAAGCTAGAAACTTTTTTAACGTATACACCAGACAAGCAACTCCACTGGTATGAATAAACACCATCTGGTATCCAGTTATTGTTATACATCTTTGGTCGTAATCTGAGCTTCTCTGTTCTTTGTTGTGGTAGCTGGTCTAGTTGCGCATGCACGTTACTTCCATGTGGTACGACGTGATTTTGCCAAGCAGGACATGCCCTGCCTGGATTAACATCCCACATCGCATTCAAGGACCAACACTGCAATCAACCAATCACAGCCCTCTGACATCATCAGTGTGCTGCTCCTGTGCTTCTTTCTTTGTGCTTCTTCAGAGCTAAGCTAGTTTTCCAAATACTATGTAAGCTACTGCAGGGTTAGCATTAGCCTGCTAACTAGGTATACTTTGCCAACAAATAAGCTAACCAATAGGCTCAAATATTGCTCATTAACATTACGAGTAAGGATAATGTCATTTTGCAGTTGCAAAGACCTGTGATGGACACATTTGACACATTGAGCAATATTATAATATATTATAATATTACAATAATAATATCCTTGCAGAAGCATAGCACCAATCCATGTTCATACCATTAGCTTGGTCAGCTCTGGTGCTGTTGTTAGTACTTTCACCCTGCTAGCACTGAGAGCTATTAGCCATTGGCTCAGCCCCCTCTGTGTTGGGAGCCGTGTGTGGACATCAGGGGAGTAAATCACAAGTTTAATCACAATATGGAGAACGATATAATACTTGCTGATATCACAAAGTCTGCCACAATACGATTTAGATTTGACTCAGTGCACGGGCGACTGATTGGAAATGATGTCATTAAATATCCTCAATGTACTTTTCTTGGCTGCGTGACACTAGCACTGTTGAATGTTTAGGAAGGTGTGCTTGGATGGAAATGGTGACACAGACATGCCAGGGGGATTTCAAAATGAAGGGGGTATCTGAAAGAGATGTGTATCAATGTTTTCACTTTGCATCAATAATACTGAACTGAATCGATAAGTTAATTATTTAAATTAATCATTACACCCCTTGCAGACAATCCCAGCTCTGACTTTGAATCATAGATATGCTTTGAATGTCACATACAGCTCGCTCAAGCTATGCTAATCACCCATAAGGCTCCCAAAATGAGGATTTTTAAAAAAAACATATTTAAGGATCCTCATGATGTAGCTCATACTCCTCTATGAGAAAGGCAGTTATATCAATAGTAGAAGTCATTCTAGATAGTTACAGCATGAAGGACAAGTCACAACATGGCTTTTTAATAAAGAAATACATGAAAACCAGCATGGTCACCGAAATGTAGAGCTTTAAGTCACGTGTATTAAGCTACTCTTGTTGTTCACAATATGACACACGGCAGAACACAGAGAGCCCATGCTGGCTTCTTGTTTCCTTTGACATTCTCCTCTCCGGATGTGCGGATTTGTGTGGTGTCCCCTTCTCCTCTCTTTCATCCTTGCTCCATCCCTCCCACCTGCCCAGCTCTTTCCAGCGCCTCTCATTTGATCCTGGTCTCCGTGTTGGTCATGCAAATGTCGCCATCGCTCACGGCTGACAGAGAAGGACGTGCTAATGAAATTTTAGCAAAGGATGGGCTCCTCACATATACTCACATAAGCCATGACCCTATAAATGCCTACAAACTCTGCTTGACAGCCACAGTCACTTGCTTCGATATATTCTTACACTCTATTTTTTTAAACATTAAACTACAAGACATTAAATAATACGTCCACTGATACTGAAGAATATAACAGCTCAGAATATAAAGTAGTGAAGTTGCACAATGCCATCATAGTGCTCAGGGCAGGGGGAAGTGTTTGGTGTCATTTTGAGGTTACAGATTGTAAAAATAAATGTTAGACACACACACACACACACACACACACAGACACAGATGGTTGTCACCACAGCAGATAGGGTATGTTTACAAAGGAAATTCGAATTACAAAAAACAAGTCAAGTCTTTCTGAGGAAAACCATGTAGGTACTGAGGTCAAACAAACAACAAGTGTGTGTATGTGTGTGTGTAGACATGTTCTTTGAACCAGAGGAGTAGTGACACAGCTGGGCTTTGCCAGGTGAAGGGATCTCCCAAACATAGGGGTTCCTTCAGCTTGCTGCACCTTCCACAGATTAACTTCTGGTTGCATAAAATCAGCATTCTTCTAAAGACTGTTTTTGGATTCAGCTCAAGGTCAAACACCACCATGTGGATCTATATGTGTAAACCCTGTGATGGACTGGTGACTTGTCCAGGCCTCTTGGCCAATGCATGCTTGGATAGCATCCACTTCTTTGCAAGGATGGATATATATGGATGGGTGGCTGGATCTGGATAGACTTTCTTTATGTCCCTGACAAAAGAGATGTAACATCAGTAGCATAACTATACAAAACAGCTTTATATAACAGGCCACTGCCCCAGTCCTCTTTAATGGACAAATGGTATTACGTTACAGCAATTGTGCTACATACTGTACACTTTCAAAATGCTGCTGCTCAGGCCATGTTGATGAATGAGCCTGCTTTTTAAAACATGACAATGGCTTCCCATAATAGAAATTATAAACATGCAAATCGTTGAGTTTAAAGAAATCTTGGTGGATTTTAGAGCAGGAGGGAATCAGAACCAAAATATTATTTAATAAAATAAGTAAAGGCTGCGATGTCTTATTTCCCTGATCTTGATTATACAAGCCCTCACTGAATCCAAATTTTTAACAACAGGACAAACTTCAAACTCTGTTAGTGTTGACCCATGTCACATATCAAACTGTTCTCTCACTGACTTGGTTGGACAAAGACAAGCCCAACAAAAGCAGTCTGGTTACTGTCAGTGTCATTTTGGTATGTTTTCTGCTTGTTTGCTGATGTCAATCTAATCTTCAGATGCACATGTTTGTATTCATTCAGCCATGACTCCATGAAGCTGATTTCAGTTCAGATGGTAGTGACCTCGTTTGAAGACACTAGTAGAAATTCCAAATTCTACGTCAGTATATTTACATGACATTAGAGAAAGTCGATTTATTGTGTTAGTCCGACTAAACTCAGACTTTTAAAATATATGTAAACATGTTAGTTTGACTGAAATCGTACTAAATCAAATTTCTCAAAGTCAGACTAATACACCCAGATAATGCGACGAATTACTCCTGCATGTAGGCTTATACAGTCAATCACCCCTCCCACCTAACCCACTCAGACTTTCGCCGCCTTAACTTTTGTCCTTGTCCCGCAGCGTTTCCCACTGATGCCACCATGCACCATTAAACTAAAATGGCAATGGCTGCGCATCATGCCGACATTAAAGGATGCCTTTTTTGTTGATTTCTGATGCTGCAAGTCACTGCCCAGGCAGTGGGGCCTCATTTCAAAGTTTGCTGACGCCTTTTAAAACAAACAAAGGAATAGTGTGCATCAAATGCTAGTATATAAGTCCCATTTAATTAAAGTCTTAGCTGTGGTCTGCTCACAGCGGCTGCTCCACGACAGACTGTATGATGGAAAAGGGAAATGGGACAAATGCACCCTGACAATGACCTTTAATCTGTATTTTATACACTGGTCTTTGAACTGGATGCAAACAATTAATGTGTTAGACAAACACATGCTATAGAATGACAAAAGAAACCAAGATGACTTCTAGATGTTTGTCTCTGTAAGCAGATAATTGGATAACGCTGCCATTAACTGCTGGTATTTGTTGTAATTTTATAGTATGTTACAATCAAAGGAGTCAAAAACAGGAAGAGGGAAAGAGGACGTGTTGACTGATTTACATACAGCATTTGACTACAGAGCTCAACCAAGACTGGAAATGGAGTGAGGGGCATATGGGGGATGGGGGGAGTGGGGGGGCTGATGGTTAACCACATCATGCTATCTCTAAAATATTACACGAGTGAATCTTACAGCATCTCGTGCATCTGATAAAATGTCTTCTGTTACAGCACTGCGTCGCTATACCTGCTTGTATTCGAGATTGTTGTTAAATCTTATCTTGTCAAGATCAGTCAGAAGTCCCACACCCTGAGTGCATGGCAATTGTTAAATGTTTAGTGTCTTTGAATTGAGTCTCACGTTCCACATTGTACAGGGTGTGGTGAGAAAGCACATCTGAACCTCCCTGAAGCGACGATGCATGCTATGATAGCTTTTATCAGTACAGTAAACGTAATAAGAGAAGGGATCTTTATAATATTGTAGATAATAAGATGATACCATCTCTTTATGAAAGTATGATTAATGGTGTTGTTCCTGTTGCTAAGCTTTGTCAAGTCTCTAAAACCTCCACCTGACTGATGAAAGACCACCGGGTTGGCATTAATGTGTTCCTTTAAAGTCATACATTTTGACATGGTTAAGCCACTCTCCTCTTCTGTTGCCTTGGATTGTGGTGTGGTTGTACGTTGATCTCAGTGGGGAGTGATGTCGTTTTTTTTTTATAACACACAAAAACCAACAAAGCGTTGCTTCCTGTCTCCCTCCATGCAGCCAGTAAGCTCACAGCAGGCTTTGAAATTAGATCTCTCCGTCTCTCTCACACTCACTGCATGAGTGTATAATCTTACGACTTCTCTCGTCTCTCCGCAGAGGTTTTAACTCTCAAAATGTACTTTTTAACTCAGCAACAAATCATAGCACCACCTCACTAAGTAATACATCTTATTAACCTCCCTTAAACACTGACCAGCCAACATGCCAGTACCTAATTGACTTCACTGTTTCACTTCTCCCACAGTCGTCATTTAAAAGGCCAATGTAGAAGCAGGAGCTACATAGCAGCCCTCCTTGATGCTGTCTGGTGCTGAGAGCATTATGCTGGGAAGCCACAGCTAAGGTGTAGTGTATCTGTTTCCAGCATGTGATAGTGTCTGACTTATTGAGAGGCAACAAACTTCAGGCTCCTGTTTTAAGGCCCAGACACACCAGCCTGACATCAGAGACTCAGGCCATCATGTCTCGGCTGGAGAGTTGCACTTGAACACACCACAAAGATTACAGCCAACTGTCAACTAGCACGTACGCCCTGTGCCTGCGTGATAGGGAATAACTCTCCATACCAGCAGGTGGTGTTAGTCTGTATTTGTTGTTCAAAATGGGACACCGAAAGACCAACAGGATGGGTTTAAAATGCTAGTCAGAGAGTTAGCACAATAATAACCAAACCCATTGTTAAAGGATAAGTCCTGTATTTTGCACTTTGAGCCCCATGCCTGCGTTGTTTATGATGAAATAGAGTGTTTAATACCAAAATATTGAAGATTTTG
>JAPZEB010000007.1:30912973-30924818 GCA_029783705.1 Chaetodon striatus
TGTCCATGGTGTTATTGTGTTATTTTACTTATTTTAACGTACTGCACAGCACTCTGGTTGTTTTAATAAGACATTTACAGCCGGGAGAACACGTCGTCATGATGTTCCTCTAGCTGGTGTCTGTAAGACGTTTGTCATGGTGAATATTACCTATCCTCACTGTCATAGAGGAAGAGACACTTTTAATCTGACGTGTTTCTATAAAATAACACTCAGGAAACGTGTGTTGTGTTGATTCAGATGAACTCACCTGTGTTGAGGCTGTGAACCCAGAAGGCCCAGAGCAGAAACTGTAAACTGTGGAGACACAGAACACATTCATCATTTACAGCAAAACAAATCAATAATGCTTCACACAGACATCGACACTGACTCACCGTTAGCTGCGGTTCATTTAAGTTTAAGTTAAGAACTGTAACATCACGCTAAGGTCACTTTAAGGTTTATATTAAAGTCACTTAAACTCAATGAGGCTCCTGATGCAGCTCCGTTGTCACATCCTTCTCCTCCCGTTAGCTAACTGAGCTACATCCGCTGTATACAAACATGCTAACTGTTAGCTTAGCTGACAACACTCTGAAACTTTTGTTCCCCTGTTCTCCGGTCCTGATCCTCCTTCGTTCACTACTTCCTGTTTCTGAACTTATTAAAAGATAAAATGAAAACAGTTTATTGATGATGAAAGCGTCATAACGCTCTCAACACTAAAAACAGCAGCAGTTAGCATGTCTGACCTTTGACCTTAGCTCACCGTTAGCTGCGGCTAACTTCACTTTACGTTGATAATTGCACATCACGGCACATCACACACATAAACGTCACTTTATGACGCTTTAAAGTTTTACACTAAAGTCCCTTCAGCTCAGTAAGTCTCCTGATACAGCTCCGTTGTCACATCCTTCTCCTCCCGTTAGCTAACCAAGCTAACCGCTGCATCATCAGCTGTGTACCACAACATGCTAACTGCTAGCTTAGCTGACAAACGTCCCCCTCAGCTCTGTCTGGTGTCTTCACGTGAACCGGGACTGACCTCAGTGGACGGTCCATGTCTGTCCACGTGTCCTCTGCAGTCTTCAGCGGATAGAAATTGGTTTTAAACTCATATTCAGCTCCACAGATGTTTCCTCCGGGCTCAGGTAGAGCTCAGCGGGGGAAGCGCCGCGTTGTGCACAACTCTCGCGAGAGTTGGTGCGAGAGTTCAATTTTTTTTTTTAAACACTCTTTATTGACAAAACAAAGCTACATTAACACTCGCTGAATCCAAGTCACACCAAGTCATACAGGACCTGAGAGGCAGACACTCTTTATTATTAAACATGGCGTTTCTTCTTCTGGTCTTTACAACATGTCTGTCAGGAGAGTTCGAAGTCGTCAAAGATCAGAATCAGTTTTATTTTAACATTTGAACATTCAAATCTCGGACGTTAGCCTGAGGGCGATATTAAAATAAGACGTAGCTGTAGACCTGGTCCAGATCCTGGTGAACCGATTCAGTGAGACTGATGAGAACACCGAAGAAAGATTCGGAGGTTAAACATCGTAGAAGTAGATGAGTCAGTTCCTCTTGTCAGCGGCGAGGAGGACGGCGGCGGCGCTCTCCTTTGCCTCCTGCAGCAACGCCGCTGCTCTCTTCTGAGTCTGCGGCACAAAACAGTGACTGATGAATAACAAGAAAACTTTATTTAAACAAACGTCACGTACAGAGCACGGAGGCGCACTCACAGCCATCCTGAAGGCGTCGTCTGTCACGTCCTTGAGGTTGATGATGACGTTGTAGTACGCTCCAAAAACCGCCGTCTCTAAAGCTTTAGCCGCCACCTGGAAACACAGACTTCAAATTAAAGGCTTCATTTAAAGTTTTATTTTGAAGTTTCTGTAATTTCCTGTAAAGACAGCTGATCTCTGATCACGTGTGTCAGGTGTGTGTTCGTCACCTGAGCGTCCGACTTGCAGGCCGTGTTTCCGTGGACGACCATTTCCTTCAGAGGTGACCAGAGGACGCTGATCCTGTCAGCCAGAGCCAAGGGCACGCTCACCGCTCGCTGCAGCCCCTCCTGCATCGCAGCCTCTCTCCTGATGATTGATTATTGATTACTGATTACTGACCATCGATCACAGCGTGATGTCATTCAACAAACTACCCACACACACACACACATCGCGTCACCTTTTTATTTCCTCGGCAGTGTTCTTCGGCATTTTCAGTGCCGCCTGAAACAAGATGAGACGACAGTTAGGACAAAAGCGTCCTCTGAGGTGGACACCGAGTCTGAAGACGTGTCTCGTGTCTCATGGAGTTACGACCATGTAGCTGTTGAAGGCTGACGAGTCGGCGTCGACCATGATCAGCAGGTCGTTCATGGCGTGATGAAACGGAGGGATCAGCCTCCTCATCACGCCGTCCAGGTTCTCAAACTGCCTCTTCCCGTACGTCATCTGACCCACCATGGCGCCCAACGCCGCCCCCTGCAGGACACACACGTTACCGTCATCACAGATGTTTGTATGAGGAAGTGATGACATACTGATGTTTGGTGTTACCATGGCAGCGATGGCGGCAGACACTGATCCTCCGCCGGGAGCGGCCGTCCGAGCGCCAACGCTCCGAACAAACTGCTGCAGAGACAGAGACACCAGCTGGCTGTCCTCCTGCGACCTCACCATGTACCTGCACAGGTAACACACACAACCTAACAGCTAGCTAAGCTTAGCTTAGCATTAAGACCGGAAACAGAAGGAAAAAGCTGACTGATCTCAGCACAAACAAGCAGACAGCTAGCATAGCTTAGCATAGCTTAGCATAAAGACTTAAAACAAAGGCTAACACCTTGATAAGCTTAGCCTAGCAATAAGACAGGAAAGAGAGGTAAACAGCTAAAGTATCTTAGGAGCATAAAGATTTACAACAGAGCCCAAAAGCTAGTTTATCGTAGCATAAAGACTTGAACTGGAAGCTAAAGGCTAGCTTATCTTAGCATTAAAACCTAAAACAAAGTGTAAAAGCTAGCTTAGCTTAGCATAAAGACTTTAAAAAGAGAATAACAGCTAGCAAGTTTAGCTTATCATTAAGACTGGAAACAGAGGTAAACAGCTGGAGTATCTTCACATAAAAATTTAAAACAGATGCTAACAGGTAGTTTAGCTTAGCATTAAGACTTGAAACAGAGGCTAACAGCTAGCTGTGTCAGTGAGGTCACAGTACAACATGTACAAATACTGGTACGTTGTGTTCGTACTCACTCTATGATTCGCTCCTCAGGGTTGAACGGGCCGAGAGAGTCGAGGCCGAGTTTACTGATCACCTGACGACACAAAGAGACGTCACGTCGTTATCACAGAATATGACATCATACAATATCTGAGAGCGGTCACTGACCAGGCGGACTTTGTGCTCCTCCTCCACGATGAAGAGTCCGTCTCTATGGATGAAGAAGTCCGCAGAGTCCAGCACCGCCTTCAGAGGGATCAGACCCACGATCTGAGAGCCCACCACCGGCAGCTTCAGCTCCTGAACACCGATAATCAGTCATCAATAATCAGATTATTAAAATCTGATTTTTCTGATTGGTGAATGGAGGTTGACCTCTGACCTCAGCCGCCTTGCAGACCTCCTGGTGCACCCTGTGGAGGGGGGTCAGCTCGTAGTCCAGGATGTTGGTGGACACCTGGGCTATGTTGGACTCATCTAGGTACCAGCCCATCCCCTGAACCTTCTGCAGCAGCCCCGGCTGAGAGACAGAGAGGGGTCACTAAAGGTCACACAGAGGTCACTGAAGGTCAATGGTCAGGAAGGGTCCATTTAAGGTCATTGAAGGTCAGATTGTATCTACTAAAGGTCAGACAGAGGTCACTGAAGGTCATGGAGACTCCACCTGAACCCCAAAAATCATATTTACCAATAAAAAAAAAGGACAATACAAGTTGAGGACTCAGAGTCCCAGCATGCACCTGGTCTTTCCCTCGGCCCTGCTCCCTGATGTCCAGAGCGATGCGGTGAGCCTGCTCCTTGGTGCTGATCAGGTTCACGTTGTAGGCGATGAGGAACTTGCGAGCGCCGGTTACTGTCGCGCCCCACGATGGTACAAACACAGCAGGGCCAAAGTCAGGGGACCAATCAGGGAGCTTCAACTGGAGGACAGAAAATATTAGAAGATACTTTGTTTTAGATGCTTTGATGAACTTTTATTTTGAAGGTGCAACACAGGAAAACGTCGTGATGATCACCTTGTCAGGTAAAGCTTCGTACTCTCCGGCTCGGACAGACGGAAGACTTCTCCTCGTTTCCTTTCGTGCTGCTTCTCCATAAAGATACACTGTGATGACACAAAGGGAGGGTTAGCCGCTGACGTGGCTCGATGGACGAAGGTTGTTAACACGGCATCTCACCGGGGACATGCAGCATCTCTGCCAGTCTCTGTCCAAAGATGTTGGCGCACTGGACGCAGTCGTCCATGGAGACGTTCTGGACGGGGATGAAGGGACAGACGTCCATCGCTCCGGTCCGAGGATGCTCACCTGAACAGGAAGCACACACGTCAGCAGTTTTCTGTTGTTTCATACTTCCTGTTGTGGTCAGGGAGATCCCGCTCACCTGAGTGTTTGCTCATGTCAATGAGGGTGAAGGCCTGCCGGGCGGCGTTTAGTGCGCCCTCAACCACAGCCGCAGGCGAGCCAACGAAGGTGTAGACTGTGCGGTTGGTGGAGGCGCCAGGGTCGACGTCCAACAAGCTGCAGCCCGATGTGCCAGAGATGGCGGCGGCGATCGCATCGATCACCTGAGACACAAGACCAATCATCTCTGTTCATCTCAAACACACCAGATGTGTTACCATCGCCAAAATCACCAGGCAACAAACGCATGTGGTTAGTATTAGGCAACAAATGCACATGGTTAGGTTTAGGCATCAAACACACCTCGGTAGGTTTAGGCGACAAACACATGGTTGGGTTTAGGCAACAAATGCACATGGTTAGGTTTAGGCAACAAATGCACATTAGTTAGGTTTAGGCAACAAACGCACATGGTTAGGTTTAGGCAACAAATGCACATGGTTAGGTTTAGGCAACAAATGCACATTAGTTAGGTTTAGGCAACAAACACACATGGTTAGGTTTAGGCAACAAACGTACGTGGTTAAGTTTAGGCAACAAACACATTAGTTAGGTTTAGGCAAAAAATGCACATGGTTAGGTTTAGGCAATAAATGCACATGGTTAGGTTTAGGCAACAAACACATTAGTTAGGTCTAGGCAACAAACGCATGTGGGTAGGTTTCGCAAAAAACATTACGGTTTGGCTAAACATTCATCCAGGAACTGAACCGGCCTCTTGGGAAAACGGCCGGTGTTGTTGGACCTACTCGTCCTACGGGGACTTTGCAGGTCCTTGATGACGTTGTTGTCCCATAGCATTTCAAATTGATGCCGTCTGACAGCGTAACATACTGCTGCAAAACGATGCCTGTTTTTCGGCGGTACTTGGCGACTTTGGGACGAGAACAGGCAGTTTCTGGTTCTTTACTCTTGAACATAAAGCTCTATCTCTGCTGGGATCATTTCATCATGTTGTCAGACACGTAGACTAACAGTCTGAGCCCGTCAGTGACAATCATAAAGACTTATAGTGGACGTAGAGACGGAAAACAAAACCCACAAAATAAATAAAGTACATTTGCTCCAGCTCTGTCTGAGACTACCTGCAGATACTGATTTAAATATTAAAAAACAAACCTCTTTGTTTCGACACTCGGAGAAGTTGGGGACGCACTCCACCAGCTGAGCCATGATGTATGCAGACTGAATCACAGAGTCCAAACTCTGCAGGTCAACCTTCAACCCCCTATCCCAAAAACCCACCAACCCCCCACTCTAAACGTTGAGCTGGAGCCCAGTGTGGTGAATGATTAACAGCCTGCAGCAGGTCTGTATGTAGGTCAGCTGACAATCACTACACACACGCTGTCTCTATGAAGTAACACAGCATCAGCGGCAGTGCCCCCTACAGCTGATGTCCCCCCACAAAGAGGAGCTGCTGTTGTTTTTAGGAGGCCAGAGGTCAAAGTTCAGGGTCTGACAGATAAACTCTTCTCTGTGTTTAACCTTTACTTAACCTGTGATGCTTTTTAAAATCAGAAAAATAAGATTTGTTCTACACGAGAAATCATTGACAATAAAAGACTTATTAGTGACAAACCTTCGATTCCATAGACTGTTTTTGGACAGCATTGCCGTACACTGTGCTGAGACAACAGACCTCTACGTTCTGAGGATTACAAGACCTAACGTCTAAAGAAATGGGGCGAAGGGAAACAGGGATAGGAGCTAGATTTGCGGATCAGGCAGTGGCTTGGGCCCCGAGGACATCAAACACTGCAGGACCAGTCACCCGAGGAAAGTGAGAGGCCTGACCAGAAGTGGGCAGGTGCATGAGAATGGGGAAGGAGGGGCGGGGCAGAGTATTGTAAACAGGAAGATATGTTTATCGTTAGCATACCGGGTCCATCCCTCCAGAAAAGTTGTCTACGCTCCCAAAATAAATCAAAACTGTCCACTAAGGCCACGTTGTATTTGATGCGTGCCGATGACAGCCAGGTGTGTAGACTGAGAAGGCGACTGAAACAACCTCGACCAAGATGTAGGGGCAGCACTTCAACAAAGATGAAGTCCACTTTGCCGTTCAGACTGTCGATTCGTGGACATATGGATATGGAAAATAATGCACTCCACCTCCAAAGTCTCTATGCAATCTCTGGGATTTTGCTGGCTATTTCCTGGACCCTTGCACCAGGAAAAAGTAGGTCTTTGCGTCTAGGAATTAAGGAGGCAAAAGCGACGCTTGCAAAAATAGTGTCTAGGAAGAGGTATGTTCTTTGGAACTACTTCAAAAATTGCAATTGGTTGGGGAAGGGGTACATTTGGCTCCAAAAACCACAGAGAATGGGTTAAATATAGATGTCCGACAATAACTAAGGTCCGGAAAAGTCAAGAAAGTGTGAATGAGGGATCCTGTTACTGTCCTACACCTGATGTATGAGGGATCTGTCCCTGGTTACATTCTGGAAAAATTTTCTTGAGATAGATGAACGCAGATAGACCTGATAGTTCTATGGTGGCGAGTTGTGTTGATGCTGAGAACTTGTGTCAGCCTTTTTCTCCACAATAACTGGGTCTCTAAAATCTGATCACTTCCAAACTCTAAACTTTAGGAACCATTTCTGTAACAGGAAGTCGGGAGTTGTCCTGTTCTTCTTTGGAACTTAGGACAGAACCAATAGTGAGGATAGTGTTCATTATTGGAACCCTGTCTCCCGGTCTCTGTCTCCTAGTTGCTTCTTGGGGTTAAATATTAGATGAAGTTACATCATGTGAAGCTAAACTCCAGTTAATGAGTGATCAGCTGGATCTCTGGCAGCTGATTGGTTCAAAGGACGCACAGCGGGTCCGCCTCCTTGTTGACTCAGGAGCTCTGAGGGATGGTACCGTGTTGCTGCTGCAGAGAGACACAGTGACTTTATCATCCGTCAACACACCATAACCTATGCTTTTATGTTTTAACAACTGAAGAACTGGAGTTACGTATCAGTTATCAGGTTACTTTGGAGCTTCACACACGGAGGATCTGACCAATCAGATCAGAGTCACCAATTCAGTATCTGACCACGTCTTCACCTCTGTTCCTGAGATATGTCAAAACATGATGATGTCACGGTGACCTTCACCTTTGACCTATGACCACCAAAATCTAATAAGTTTATGTTTGAGTCCAAGTAGATGTTTGCGCCAAATTGGAAGAAACTTTGTCCAGATGTTCTTAAGATATCACCTTCATGAGAATGAGACCAACGCAAGGTCACTTGAACCTTTTAATTTGACCACCAAATTCTGATCAATTCATTCTCGATTCAAAGTGGATGTTTGTGCCAAATTAGAAAAAAATTCCCTCAAGCGTTCTTGGGATAGCACATCCACAAAAATGAGACAGATGAGGTCACAATGACATTGACCTTTGACTACCCAATTCTAGCCAGTACATTCTTGAGTCCAAGGAGATATTGATGCCAAATCTGAAATACAAATCCCTCAAGGTGCTCCTTAGATATTGCTTTCATTAGAATGTAACGTACAAAGTCACAGTGACCTTGACCTTGCTGCTGAATATGAAAAAAATCCCTAAAGGGGTTTTAGAGATTTTGCTTTAATAAAAAACAGACAGACATAAGGTCACAATGACCTTGACCTTTGACCACCAAAAATTAATCAGTTCATCCTCGAGTCCAAGTGGACGTTTGTGCCACATTTGAAGAAATTGGTCTTCTTGAGATATTGTATTAACGAGAATGAGACAGATGTGAGGTCACCAATTTCTAATCTTTTCATCTTTCAGTCGAAGTGATGTTTGTGCCAAATTGAAGGAAATCCTCTCAAGGCCTTCTAGATACATCGCGTCCATGAAATGAAGTGGACGCAAGGTCACAGTGACCTTGACGTTTCACCACCAAATTCTAATCAGTTCATCTGTCAGGTGATGTTTTTTGCCTAATTTGAAGAAATTCCCCCAAGGTGTTCTTGAGATATTGTGTGAACAACAATGAGACAGAGAGACGGACATGTCTCCGGGTCGGAGATATAAAAGTTGATTTATTGTGTCAGACTTTAACGAGGTTTATGTTGATCCAAACATGTGACAGTTTCCCTTTTAGTGATTGATTATATTTCTCTGATCAAACAATCAATAATAAAACTTCAGATTTACAGGTCAGGGGAAGTTTTCTCAGATTTTCCCTCCAATCAATCTCTGACTGACGGAGAGGCTAAAGTTAGTGTGGAACAAAATTAACTGAACTCATAAACATAGACTCAGGATAAAGCCGTGTGCGGAGCGGTGCTGTTTGTTGGTGCAGAACTTTGAGCTGCTGAGTGGTTTTATGGTTTCATTGTGAGGTCTTTATGGAGCAGATAAATGTGATCACACGAACACTTCCTGCACTGCAGCGGCTCAAACACTCGACCACTGCAACGTCTCCAACCTGCAGCCCTTAACCAACATGGACTCTCTGCTCCTTTTCACTCTGGGTGAGAAAACTCTGTTTTTATTTTCGGTGTTTCAGCAGGAGTTTGTTCATAGCTTCATAAGTCAGTTTTAATCTACTGTCCTTGATTAGTGTGAATACTGCAGATTCAGCGCTGCAGTAAATCTGCTTACAGAAGATTATATTTTATTTTGCCGTTTTCTGATGATACTTTTTGTACTTAAGTCTCGTGTCTTGTTCCTGAAACACGTTCATCACCTGCTGCTGACTGCTCTACGTTTCATTGTTAGAAATTACAGTTTTATTTGTTTTATTTGGTATTGTGCTCTGCTATGGTCACAATACACAGATGTCTTTGAAACAAGTCTGCATTCAGCAGACTGAAGCTCCAGATTTCTTGAAAACGTGATTCCAGAACTGGAAAACACTGTTCTCTGAATAAATAAAATAAACCAGCGCGCTCCTCCTTTCCTCCTCTGCGCTCTGTACGCACCGCAGCACCAAACTGCATGTAATTTTATTGTCAGAGACACGACGTGGGAGACGTAAACATTATTCAAATTGGTTTAAAAAGACCTGTGGACGTGGGAAAGCAGTTTGGCGTCCGTCTCCGCTCACACCGGGCAGCTGGTGAACCCGAATCTGGCAGAGGGTTAGTTTTACGCCAGACTATCTTGTTGTTAGTGCTAGGCCATATGGCAAAAAATATTAATCATCCATCCATTTTCTTCCTCTTATCCTGGGCCAAGTCACGGGGGCAAGCAAAGCACCTTAGACGTCCCTCTCCCCAGTTAGTCTTGAGGTTAATTTTACCGCTGTTCAGTTTACTGCACTGAGCGCCGTCTCGGACGGCAGCATTGCTCATTCGGCGATTACTGCTAATAACGCCGTCCTGACCTAAGAGCGTTGCTCCACCTTTCATTCTCCCCCGAGGTCGCCCTGGTGACATGGTCGCCCTTTTAGCATTGTGAACTATCAATGTTAGTTCTGTTAGCACCATTAGCTCTGTTAGTACAGTTAGCAGTGTCGGCAAAGCATATGGTGCTAATGTAGTTAACAATGCCAAAGGGCTTTTGCAGCTCAAAATGAAACCGCTTACTCACCGGGGCGACCTGGGAGGAGACTGGAGGGTGGCTATATGTTCCAACTGCTACGCCATCCAGAAACGGAAATCACCGAATGAGCACCACTGCTAGCTAGCTCCTACCAGACCTGGCCAGATGGTGCGCAGACAGGGCGGCCAAGGCTAACGTTAGCTAACCGGTGGAGGCTGAAGAGTGGGCTGTGGGCCGTATGCTTCTGCATGTTAACACAGCTAGCCAACTGTACGTTAGCAAAGCCAACAAAAAATAACATCTCTAAATGATTAGCGCTTTGGAATGCGGCGCTAAAGCTCACTGAGTCAGTTGGACTAGAAAGGCCTTTTGTATTTCACCAAATTTTGTGTTTTTCTTAAAATATAACCAGCTAGTTACTGGTTTAACTGATGTTGCACTATCACAAAAGCAAAACTGACCGAAACTGACATCTGACATTGCTAGTTAAAAGGAATAAATTAAGATGGATTCTGATAACTTCAGTAAATGGCGCCTCTCTGGTCCTCCGACCACTCAGAGCAGCATCCCACCCACTTTGGTTTATGACCAACGAGCTAATGATGTACCCATCAGCCTCAGTTGTACACTGCTTACTGCTAATTGGCTAATTTAATAACAACTTCTAATTCTTGTAATATTGATGTCTCCTCACAGTGGTTCACTTAGCCTGTAGAAGTGAAGCTTTGTCTCCTACTACTGGTATTCCTTTTATTACTACTACGGCTACTACCACCACCAGTGACCTGACCACTACCACTTCTTATTTCAATACTACAACCAGTGTAACGACTGCTTCCAACTTCCCCGAAACTACTACTACCACTGATCCGACCAATGGGACTGTTTACACTACGACTGCTGCTACTACTACCACCATGACTGACTACCCTACTAGTACTGCTCCTCCTCCTCCTACTACTAATACCACCAGTGCTCCTTCTCCCACCACAACTTATCACCCTACTACTACCCCTCCTATTACTACTCCTCCTCCTCCTATTAATACCACTACTGCTTTTCCTGATACCACAACTTATTACCCTACTACAACCCCTCCTATTACTACTACTACTCCTAATACCACCACTTCTTTTCCTACCACCACAACTGAAAATCCTACTACAACCCCTATTACTCCTCCTCCTCCTACTAATGCCACCACAACTTATTACCCTACTACTACCCCTCCTCTTACTACTACTACTCCTAATACCACCACTGCTTTTCCTGATACCACAACTTATCACCCTACTACTACCCTTCCTATTACTACTCCTCCTCCTACTAATACCACCACCACAACTTTTCCTAATACCACCACTTCTTTTCCTACCACCACAACTGACTACCCTACCACAACCCCTATTACCACTCTTCCTATTAATACCACCACTTCTTTTACTGATACCACAACTTATTACCCTACTACTACCCCTCCTATTACTACTCCTCCTACTAATACCACCACTGCATTTCCTAATACCACAACCCCTCCTATTACTACTACTACTACTAATACCACCACCACAGCTTTTCCTAATACCACAACTTATCACCCTACTACTACCCTTCCTATTACTACTCCTCCTACTAATACCACCA
This sequence comes from Chaetodon striatus, assembly GCA_029783705.1. Lineage (NCBI taxonomy): Eukaryota > Metazoa > Chordata > Actinopteri > Chaetodontiformes > Chaetodontidae > Chaetodon > Chaetodon striatus. The sequence goes on from JAPZEB010000007.1 coordinate 30,924,702, forward strand.
CTGCATTTCCTAATACCACAACCCCTCCTATTACTACTACTACTCCTAATACCACCACTTATTTTCCTACCACCACAACTGACTACCCTACTACAACCCCTATTACGACTACTCCTC
>JAPZEB010000007.1:30934899-30951899 GCA_029783705.1 Chaetodon striatus
CCAATGTCAGCTGGGATAGGCTCCAGCCCCCCCGCGACCCTGAAGAGGATAAGCGGTTAGAAAATGGATGGATGGATTACACAACAGTAATAAAAATAAGTGTGCTGCATGAGACTAATGTAGTTTATCTTCTAATAGATTAATAATTTCCACTCAAATGACAAGTCAGCATAAAGGTATTGAAATGGAAAACATATCAGTTTTGTGTTATACAAACAGTAATACAATGATGATCCCTACATCAGACCACAGCAGTAATACGGCTGGGAGATATACTTAACATCCTCCTAAGGTTAACAGGTAAAACTAAGTAAGATGACAAATACTGAAGATGAACAATTACTTACTAAATTTCAATATATAAATAAATGCATAAATATGTATGAAGATATAAATAAATAAATACAGAAAAAAAATATGCAAAATGAATAAATAAGAATATGATTTATAAATGTTACAATTAATGTGCTTATATTGTTTCTTATATTATTATTATTATTATTATTATTATCACTATGTTTCTGCTAGGAAAAAAAATGGTTCTTATTGTTGAAGTGACAATGCTTTGTCATACCACATGCTTTATTCCTTGATAGAAATATTAAAGATAAATAAGTAAATACGGAAATAAATACATACATTATTGCATAAATAAGTAAAAAAGGACAAAAATAAACATTTTAAATATATTTCTAAAATTTTGCACAGCCACATTTTTTTTTTATTTCTGTGTCTGTATAGTAATGGGTTAGGATTATTTATTTGTTTATTTGTTCTTTTTTTTCTGTACTTATTCCTGTCTTTTTAAATATACATTTATTTGTTTTGATCATTTGTTGTCCTCCACAGTTCGTTGGGGTAGATTTCAATGCTGCATTTAGAGGTTTCTACGACACCACCTAACAGCTGGGACTAAACATTATAGTTTAACATTTACCACGTGTCAGCTGAAGGAAACATTAATATTTCCTGGTCGTATGTAGCAGCTGTTGAATCCTGCGCCAGTGTGTAATGTTTCATCTCATGCGCTGCGGCAGTGCTGCGCAATACTGACCTACCTCAACACTTCTCACAGAGCCGGAAACAAAACAAGGGTGTCATGTGATTCCTGCTTGTGCCTCTTGTCAAGTGGGTCGCAGGGTCAGGTGCTCGATGTAAACTCAATTAAAAAGGATTCAAAGAAGGTATGTCAACCCGTTGACCCGTTGTAATATGTATTTTTGTTTATCTGTTCAAATTACTGTAGCATGCAGAGGTTAACTGAACGCCAAACACTTGGTAGTTAACGTTATGTATTGAAGGAAGTAACTTCACGTTTAGCTAACTAACGTTGAATGTCGCTAGTTATCTCGCTAATCAGCTAACATGTTAGCATGCTTCAGTCCACTTAGAAATAAGCCTCAGTTATATTAACAGACAGTCTGTGCTATTCTTCATCGCTGAGGAGATTTAATGGAGCCTGTTTTCTCCCACAGCTGCTGAGCGCTCTGGATAACACTGTAAAACATTGGCCGCCATGGCTGATGTAAGTATAGCCTGTCTGTCACTTCTCTTCCTTTAAGCTCGTTCAAGAGCCCCTGTCTTTAGCACTAAGAAGGAATGTAATATTTTTTGCGATAGTGTTATTTATGTCAAAGTAAGAAAAGTAACATATATGTGGTGTGAACATCATTTTGGCACCATCTCTTCTACCTAAAGTTTGATCCACACCAGCGAACATTTTGTAGCTTGACAAGCCGCCTAACTGTGACTGCGACTTACTGAAGATGGTCGTCTGTGTCTCTGTCAGTAAGGTGCTTAGTGACAGTCATGTTGAACCTAGTCTAACTCATGTAACATTTGTCTTCACAGGATTTGAAGAGATACCTGTACAAACAGATGCAAAGGTGTGTATGAGGAATGCTAAAACACTATGCTAAAGCTATGTTCCATGTCACAGTTGACAGTGAAACTGTCTGAATGTATTGTTTGAGTCATTTACAAAAACCTACTGTCTGTTCTCTGTCAGTGTGGAAGGTCTTCATGCTATTGTAGTGACAGACAGGGATGGTGTCCCAGTGATCAAAGGTAAGAAACCATTTCTGAAGCCTTGGGCAGAATATTCAATTTCTCTTATGCATTTCCAGTGCACCCCCACAGTAAAGAGTAACCACACTGATCCATCATATTGTGGTTTTGCTGAGACCAGGTGCATCTCCTGATGACCGTGTTGACATGCTGTGGACTACAGAGAAAGCACCTTTTTACAAAGCCTTGCTTTTTGTTATTTTGTGTTACAACTTATTTTACCCCCTAAGAACTTTACAGACGTGCTGTCTGTAATACGGCTGGTTTTATCTGGCTGTGGAAGTGATGGCTTTTTCTTATTCATACATACAGTTGGCCTTGGTTTTGTAAATGTGTCTGGCTGGCTGTCTCTGACTTTTCGTAGGCTCAGGTACTGGTATTTGTTGTTGCACAATATTGGATTTTTTTTGCTGATATCTGATATGCCAATATATAACAACTTCTTGGCTGGTTAACGATACCAATGTATCCACTTTTCTCCCCACCTCATTTTAGTAATCATCAGGTCTCTTCTTTAGTGGAGTTAACATCATATTTTGCATGCATACTCTTATCATGATGGCCCACCAGCAGATGGAGACATTAAATACAATGCATTTCAATGTATGTAATATTCATTCATTGTGTGAAATAAGAAAAAGTACGTTGGTTGATTCTGATTCATTTTAAAGCCAATATTGGCCAATTCCATACTGTACCATACTGGGTAAACTCCTTTCATACATTTGTACTTAGATTGAAGAGAGATCTGACTGTATTTATAGTCTGAGATCTCAAGATTTAGTATTGTTATCTGTTCTAGTGTCGGACTGAGCTGGGAAAGAAAGCTTTCATGTGCTCTGCTCTTCTCACTTGGAATAATCTTCAAAATGATTTAACTATGTTAAGTGGTCTCTCTGCCTGATTTTAATGTTCTCTTTAGTACAAGGATGAATGAATTGGTTTGTTCTTGTCATTGTGCATAGGTGCTTTACTATTTCTTCATGTTACTGTATATGTTATGTTTTTTATTGTGTGGTTGCTTGGCTGTAACTTTTTCATGTGCTGCTGGCTTGGCCAGGTCTCCCTTGAAAAAGAGATTGTTGATCTCAACAGAACTTACCTGGTAAAAACAGGTTAAATAAAAACATACTCTCATCAATATCATCATTTATTATTTAGAATACAATTTTGGTTTTCAATTTTCTAGTCCTCAATCATAGTTGAAAATGACAGGATAATTAATTTACTTTTTATTCACTCACATGCTGCATGTAAAACACAACGCTCACACTATAAGCAGTTGCTATGACCAAGAGTTGAATGAAGGGAGACAGGTGATGGTCAGATGATTAGTTTGGTTTTCATAGGATATATTTCTTTTTTCCTCACATCATGATGGCATGCAGTGATTGAAAACACACTCTCACAGACTGATCTGACAAGAGAAGAATCTCCTCAACCTGTCTCATTCCCAGTGTAACATTAATAATTAACTGTTTTACTTCATGCATCAGAGATAATAACAATGTCATGTTATTACAGAGCTCTTAGAAGGCAGCATGTAGCATGTGTTTAGTCTCTGTCTGTGTGTTTAACCTTGTGCAGCTGTAGCTTCTACAGTCACATTCAGTTCAGACATGAATCATGTCAGAAGCATCACAGGAATGGAACATTCAGCCTCATCAGATAGCTGTCACATCTTGGAAAGATGAGTAAGGGGCTTGTCCAGACACAAGACTGTCATGAAAGAATGCCCCTACATCTGCAAAATCAAATGCATGTATGAAAGTGGGTCTATATTCCTATTAAGTCTAACTCACAGCAGTCTCTTTCTCTTCTAGTCCTCCTCGCTTTGCCCTGCTCTCACATGGCAGTGTGATTATTCGCTAACTGCTTGTTGACTCTAAAAACAGATTCACTGGATCAGCATGTTTTCATCTCCTTTTTTTTTTGTTGTAACAGAAAAAGAAATAGCAACAATAAGTGGTAAGAGCAGGTTGAGATGACGGGAAGTTATAAGGAAAAAGGATCAGTCTCACTGATCTCACTCTTGTTATATGAAAAAAATACCCCCCACCCCCACCCCCAGGTCTGTGTAGGTATATTAACTAAATAGAAACTCAGCAGTAGACTGTCAGTGTTTTGAGTACAACATGGGCAAGTATATTTTTTTGGAGTAAAAGCAAATTACTTACATCATGAATACATTGTTAGACAGTATTTGAAATTAATGGTGTGAGCATAAAGACGAAAGAGCAGCCATTCACTGTCCGCAGAGTTTTTATCATTGTTAACGTTACCTGTATGTTTCTGCAGTTGCCAATGACAACGCCCCAGTCCACGCCCTAAGACCTGGCTTCCTGTCCACTTTTGCTCTGGCCACAGATCAGGGCAGCAAGCTGGGCCTCTCCAAGAACAAGAGCATCATCTGCTACTACAACACCTACCAGGTAATATCTCATCATCATCATCATCATCATCATCATCATCATCATCATCATCATCATCACCATTATCACACATTGTAAAGATGACCAATTAGGTAACATCACACGAAAGGGAGTGCTGTTGTACTGTATATCAGCAGGGCTGTGATTTGGTTGTAGGCACGAGGCCGCAGAGTGCCGAAGATAATCACGCTGTGCTGATATTCAGTACAACAGCACGACCTCAAGTGTGATATACAACAATTCTACAAGCACCATTTATTAATCGTAAAATTTACATTTATTTTGCAGCCAGTGAAGTAAGTCTGCTGACAGCTGCTTTTGTGGCACACGTGTGATACTGATGAGTTAGCAGCTTCATCAGCACGTTGTGTCGGCTTCTGATGTCATATCAGCATACCTAGAGTAAAGTGTCCAGGCCTCTTTCTGTCCCTTCGTCCTTTTCTGACCATTCAGTATTTCACGGAAATGTTATTTGTGGAAACATGTTCCTCTTTGCAGTGTAAAATTTGTTACCACAACACTTAATGTGGGCTTATTTACAGTTAACATAAAAAACAGCTCAGAACACCTGTAAAGCAGAGTGATAGATGCAGAGTAAAACGTCCCAGTGCTGTTATACTGTTGAGCAGCACTCATGGAATGCCCCTTCTCCGGTCAGATCACTTGATTGGAACTAACTGGTGTGTAATGATTAATAACTCAAACTGAAGCAGACTTTGGAAAGTTCTTGACAGCTTAGAGATATAGCTGCTTAAGTTTAACTACAAATAATGATGGCGTGTATCCCTCAAATAATTTGAAATCAAGTGTATAAATGCGCCTTAGATTAACATTGCTGTGTAGAGAGCGAAAAATAATGACACAATCAGTAAAATTGGCAAACAACCTAACACTGTGTTTTACTGTAAGGTTGCACCTCTCACCTTATATTTGTTCATCATATCATCATCATATCACCTGCAGCTGGCTCTAGAAAACTGTACGCAGGCCTGAAGTCTGTGTGAGGTGTGCACCTTCTTCTTTCATAAATACTAGTTTATGAGTGGGGAAAGGTGTTTTTTGTGTGTATATATCGTTTTTACATCTGACTACAGATGCTCTGTAAAAAGCTAAATGCTGTTTCATATACATCCCCTCGTATGACACACAAGAGCTGTTAATGATCAGACTTCAAACATCTGTTCTAACGGTGCTGACAGACACACTGAGCCGTTAGTCAGCTGACCTTTGCCTGTAATGTTTGAGTTTTCAGATAAATCTACGGTGATCCCCTTTTCCATAAGTCTCCCTAGTTTTTGGTTTAACATATCTTTTGTGTCTCTGTTTTAAACAGATTGTGCAGTTCAATCGGTTACCACTGGTCATCAGTTTCATCGCCAGCAGCAATGCCAACACAGGTAAACTCTCTGTACAAGCCTTAATAAAATGTAAATGGGCGAGTTATATAAAAATTCGCCCCAAACAGTTGCCATGAATGTTAATATTAGCTATAGAGACCAAAACTGTTTGTGTACCAGGCTGTAAAGATGTTAATTTCCGCTAAAGTTGGGCATTTTATCACAGGGGTCTATGGGGATTGACTGGCTTCTGGAGCCAGCCTCAAGTAGCTATTAGAAGAACTGCAGTTTTTGGCACTTCCACATTGGCTTCTTTTATCAGCCCCAGAGGTTGCCACATGTTCGTAACTAAACTGACTGACAGAACATGGCTGAATACTTAACTTAAATGTTCTAAAGTGAAGATACACTTCACCAAAGTAAACCAAGGTATAGTTATCTGTGATTTCAGTAAGATGCTGAGTGAAGTAAAAACAGTACATGCCATGTTTCAATTACAAGATGTCTTCATTCCCCACAAAACAAACAACTCTAAACAGATTCAATCAGGGACACTAGGTTTAGAGGCAGAAGTGCTGCATTGCACCCCGAAGCCTGTAAGCCAGCCGCAGAGCTCCAAAGCTGGCAACAGAGACTTTGAACTAAGTGTGGGTTTTTTTTACGCTAAAAAAAGGTCTATCTCTGTAGGGATCCTGTCCATAATGTTGTCGGACACTGATAAGCCTGTCAGTGGCAAAAATCAGCACTTTTAGTGGATGTAAATTGAAGGTGTACAAATGCCTGAGTGATTACATTGCAGCCAGTTTTGCGGCTGCTGTCTGAATCAGTTTATCTGAGTACTGCACCAGTTTCAGAAATTGTCTTGAACTGTGTTTTTTTAATATACCAAAGTTATCTTAAAGTGTTCATCAGAAAAACACCACAATGATTATTTGGTTGCCCTCAGGGTGGTGCTAAAGGAAAGGTCGTGAATTTACATGCATTAATTTCACCTGAGCAATAATAATAATAATGTGGTGATGAGGTTTTATCTGCCTGCTGTTGTCGGATTGTGAGATACCCTGTGTGCAGAGTGACAAGTGGTGCTGAAAGGTTGAGGGTCACCACAGACATTACAGTTCATTCTTTGTTGAACATTCTCCACATGTGCCACTCTTGTTTGCGCAGTCTAGTAATGGCAGTACACTCCGTGTGTCCTCAGGTCTCATCATGAGTCTGGAGAAGGAGTTGGCTCCACTAATAGAGGAGCTGAGGCAGGTGGTGGAGGTGACATAAGCTCTGAGAGACAGGACAACCCTGAGCAGGATCCACAGCAGAATCACCAGAGCGGATCACATCCTGCTCTCTGAATCTCTTTCTGTCTCTAACGGTGCATTCAGGTCCTGTGAAAACCTGTCTGGGGGTTTTTACAGTTCCACATAATGTTAACGTCTTCATCTGTTTACATCATGATTGAAATTCCCTGTACTCTTTTTGTTCTGTTGACTTTGCTTTCTGCCATTTTCTGTAGACTTTGGGTGCTTCCCATCAGCATTTTCACAGCTAAGACAGTATATATGTCAAATCAAATGTCTGAATAAATGTTTCATTTTAAGCACCTAAAATGATTTCCCTGCCTTTTTCATTGCCAAAGTTTAATGTAAATACATAGAATTCATAGTGCAGTCTTATATAAAGGTCAATTTCTCCATACACAATCCAGTCATCCTTTGTTGGAGGGTTTGCCTGAAACAGTTTTCCATTTGATGCCCGTTGTGCTAGCAGCCAAAAGTATTTTAAAGAGATGCTCCTGTGCTATTAGTCGAAACCAACACAGGTTTATGCATTTGTCTCCTAGATTTGATGCTGATGAAGTCCAAATTCTTTACACAGTGTAGTTTAAATATGAAAATATTGAACAGTATTAACATATAAACATGTTACTGCTGATGCTGATACTGATGCTAATGCGAACCTGTCAAGTTGCAGTTGCAGTTCACTGCCATGTCTGTCCAGACTCATATGTAGGCATGATAGTAGACAATGCTTCAAATATTGATCTTGTTGCAAAGAACCTACAAATTCTAAAACGTTGATGCTTCACGCACGTCTTCCCCCCGGCAGCACAGACAGTCTATATAATCAGCACAGTTTCAAGGTGGGCACCCAAGATTAGTGTCACCAATTCAGTATCTGACCAAATGTCTCTCCTTCTGCTCCTGAGTCATGATGTTGAGTAATGGCCAGAAAAGTGTTTTGGTATAACATTATGATGTCACTGTCAAGCTGACCTTTGACCTTTGGAATATAAAATGGAATCACTTCATCATTTTATCCTGTTGGACATTTGAGCGAAATTTTGTAAGAATTTCTGTGTGAATTCTTGCGTTTTGGCCAAAAACATGCTAAGTGAGGTCACAGTGACCTTTGACCACCAAACTCTAATCAGTTCATCATTGAGTCCAAGCAGACAGTTGTGGCAAATTTGTAGAAATTCCCTCAAGACGTTCTTGAGGTATCGCATTCATGAGAATGACACAAATGCAAATTTTACAGTGACCTTCGATCAGATCATTGTTGAGCCCAAGTGGACATTTGTGCCGAACTCAAGGTGCTCTTGAGCTATTGTGCTTATGAGGGGGGGTGGATCTAATTATAGCTAATTATCTCCCATATGCATTTATGCTCTTAACACTACACATATTCAGACCGCTATAGGTTGTACAAAAAACTGACGGAGATACAGAAGATCATGTGTACTGTAGTATGATGACATCAAAGATAACAAATTCAGTTAACCCCTGCAGCCACAAAGAGCTGTTAAAGGCCTCAACAAAGGGTCCATGAGTTTTTAACTGAATTTTGACAGTGAAATGTCAGTGTAGCATGTAGTTGCACGCTGGCTTTGTTGCTGCCCCATTAACATTCATTTATGACTGTTTTAGAGGAGTCATTGCAAAATGAACCATTTGATTGGAATGTTTCAGTTGGTAGGTTTGTATTGAAAGTCGTTTTCTACACTTGGTTACATTCATCAATCTTCAGTAAGTTCTCAAGCAGTACTCCTCACCCAGAGCAGAGGTGACTGGTTCTGTTTCTTGCTACCAACTCTCATATGCAGACCAAAGTCTACAGTGAATACATCTACCAACAAGTACTGTGTCTATTAAAGCCTTCTTCCTCTGTGCCATAGAGCTTCATTCCACACATCATGAAGTCACCCTGCTGCCCTGGGTGAAATGTTCCATAAACACATACAACAGTTTATTTTGACCCTAGACCTTTTTCACGGCAGTGGTTTTGCCATGTCATAGTAGGATGTATTTAAAAACATTAAAAATAGCTGCATTCCATTTAGGGGAGGCCCTAGTATTGTGCGTGCTGGCTCACTAGGACATTTAATGGAACTAAGCCATTGTTAATGTTACCAGGTTCACATATGCTTTTCCAAATATGACACGTCAAAATATCTGCTGTGACAATGGTCCATCTTACATTCATTGTCCTGCTGTTCTTAATATACACTGAACAAAATCAAAAACCAACACTTGATTTTGCTCTCATTTTTAGCAGGTTTAAGTTGAAGTCATAAGATTTGTATGCACAATACATAGATTTCTCTCAAATTTTGGTGAGAAATTTGTTTAAATTCATGTTAGTGAGCACTTCTCCTTTTTCAAGATAATCTATCAACCTCACAGGTGCGACATATCAAGATGCTGTTTAAACAGCAACATTACTACACAGGTGTGCCTTGGGATGGTCACAATAAAAGGTCACTCTGTAATGTGCAGTTTGATCACACAACACAATGACACAGGTGTCACAAGTTTTAACTGCAGGGATGTCCACCAGAGATGTTGCCTGTGAACTGAATGCTCTTTTCTCTCCCATAGGTTGTCTCCAATGAGGTTTCCATGAATTTGGCAGTACATCCAACCATCCTCACAACCCCAGACCACATGTTGCCACAACAGCTCAGGACCTCCACATCCAGCATCTTCACCTGCAAGATGGTCTGAGACCAGCCATCTGAATAGATTCCATGGCATCTGGCAGATTTTAGAAGCGTTCTTTTCTCAGATGTTTCCTGCTGGAACAAAATCTGTAGCCCTAGTCATGTGACATCCTTAGTTCAGAGTGCCTAATTAATGTCTTTTGTCGAAAGTGACCTTTTATTGTGTCCATAGAAGGCACGCTTGTGTAGTAATGATGCTGTTTAATCAGCATCTTGATATGCCACACCTGTCAGGTGGGTGAATTATCTTGAGAAAGGAAAAGTGATCACTAACACAGATTTTAACGCATTTGTGCACAAAATGTGAGAAATTAGTTTTTGATGTTTTAATTTCAACTCGTGAAAAATAGGAGCAAAAACTAAAGAGTTGTGTTTATTTTTGTGTTATTTTGTTGTAAAAAAAAAAAAAAAAAGTACAGTGTGTAAAGATAGTCCCCAAACAATGCATTATTTCCTCCTAGAGTAATGCTAGATCAGTATATCAGTGAGCTGTTTCCTCAGCAGTGGGAACCAGTGGGCTAAGAGCTGAGAGCCACAGACAGAGTAGGGAAGTCACAAAGTATTGAGAGACAGACTACCATATTCAGTGTGTCTCAAATCGCAAACTTCTGTACTAAACACTTCATAATTTGAGTGTACAAGTGAGCTAAGTGCATCCACACTGCATAGTACAGAAAAATGCAGTGTAGTACTGGTGCAATCACAACGGTCCACAAGTTAAGTGTGGAATGATGGACACTTTGGTTGCCATCTTTTAGAAGTTTGTCACAAACTACATCACAAAGTTCTTAACTTCTGGCATTCGGGCTGGGAACAACAAGGGAACAACAGTCAACATTGCTGCGTTACATAGATGTAAGCTAAATATGTTTTTTACACTAAGTACCAATACTGTTGTCAGATAGAAGCCATCAGTAATGTTTGTTGGGTCTGTAATGATTGGGTACCACCAACGATAATGTGAGTGCTAATATTAGCTTGCTAGCTAATGTTGGCATTCGCTAGCTAGCTAACTTGCCCCTAACTACAGTAGCACAATTTAATTAGCACTGACGTTGTGGCATAGGTTTGGTGTATGTGTGGGCGGAGACAACAGTCAAATGTTGGCGATAATGCACCATCATCTGCAACTCACCCTTTAAAAAGAAGGTGAAAAAGAAAAAAAAACTCAGTCATCACTTTTGGTAACTGCAAAATGGCAGTGCACAATTTAAACAACACTACCCTGTTGAAATTAGGGCACCGCGCAAGAGGTTCCTAATGAAGTGTACTAACAAAAGTATGTGTTTTGAGACAAACTCATTGTTGGTTTAAGACTTTTAGAATAATGCTGGCAGTATCCTTGAAGTAGCTGTTAAAGCAAAGGTTGAAGTCAGTAGTAACAAACATCGTCTGGGTAAGAAAAGCAGTGACTGCGGAAACTCATGAGAAATGAAGCATCTTTGGAGGATCAAAAAGCAAAGTGAAGTCACTTCCAAGTTGTTAGTCTCCAGTCAGTACACTGAGGGAAACATATCCCAGTGTTAGTCATGCTCTGGTGTACTCTTCACTTTTAAATATTGCTGTTCTTCATTGTTCATCCAGCTGCTGTGATGTCTTCCACGAACCTGGGACTTCTTTCCATCTTTAGAGTCTCCACTGGCAGCAGTCATCGACCTTTGCAGATCTGTGACTGAAAACACAGAGAGAGTCACTATTGGCAGACAAACACACAATCCAACTGAGTGAAATCAATGGAACCTTTAAATACTGTCAATCGGTTAGTTTTAAGCCAAGTCAACATAAAATTGCTGCTGCCATTTTCAGAACAATTGAGTTACTTAAAACCAATTTTTGGTGTACATTTTTACTTTTGGGGTTCTAGACTGCTAGGATTAGGTTGAGTATGTAGGCATTTCTCTACTGGACAGTTAAATCTCCTGCTCTTTTATTTCAACCTTTGGTATAAGTAGATTATTCTGTTTTTAGTCTGGGGTTTGTACAGACCAGTTTAACTTACACTTAGGGTTGTGGTGAACTAATTCAGACATCAGTGTAGGGTTTGAAAAAAAAAAACAAAAGAAGAAGAAAAAAAATCTAGAATTACCACCCCTCAGTTATATTCCTCCGCACATCAGTCAAGTTTCTCTTGCAGGTTAAAACAGTGTCTATGAAAACATTGATGCTCCATACCAGTTGTAAAAGGTGTGAAGCATCCAAATTAAGTGTCTGACCAAATATTTCACCTTCTGTTCCTGAGATAAGACGTTGAACAATGGACAGAAAAGTGTTTTATGCTGAACATTATGATGTCATCATGAAGATGACCTTTGACTTTTTAAATATAAAATGTCATCACTTTATTATATTAAAGTATTAGACATTTGGGCGAAGTTGTGTCATAATTAGTATATGAATTCTTGAGTTGTAGCCAAAAACATTCTGTAAGGTCAAAGTGACCTTGACCTTTGACCTTTGACCACAAAATTCTAATCTGTTTACTCTTCAGTCCAAGTGGACATTTGTGTCGAATTTAAAGAAATTCCCTTATGGTGTTCTTGAGATATCGTGTCAACAATAATGACACAGATGCAAGGTCACAGTGACCTTGACCTTTAACAACAAAAAATACGATCTGTTCATTGTTGAGTCCAAATGAACATTTGTGCCAAATTTGAAGACATTCCCTCACAGTGTTCTTGAGATATCACATTCACAAAAATGAGATAGATGATGTCACATAGACTTGACCTTCGACCCACGACCACCAAAAACTAACCACTTCATCCTTGAGTCTAAACAAACATTTGTACCAAATTTGAAGAAATTCCCTTGAGGTGTTCTTGAGATATCGTGTTTACAAGGATGGGATGGTTGGACGGACAATCTGTAAACATAATGCCTCTGGTCACAGCTATTGCCAGTAGTAACATCCTTTATGCTTGAAATATTTTACTTTGCTACACTGTAACATCTTTGGTCTCTAATTTTTCGTCTCTTCTGGAAGTTACAGTAGCGAGTGACAGAGACAAAGCTTTACCTGGCATGCTGTTTGTTGCTTTAGGGGTCCCTTTTCAATATGCTACTTGGTGTGAACACAACACACTACCAATAAATATGTCCCATAGATCTCAAGAGCTGGCACTTGACACTGCACCTCACTGGGTCCTAAGCAATACACCTGCTAAGTGTAAAGTGGATCAGATAAGCAGTCAACAGTCAGACAGAGACTCCTATTTTAGTTAGATAACCTACATGAGCCACAGGTCCTTTCTCTGAAAAAATAAAAAGTGTAACTTAAAGGATGATTAGTGACCACTTATACTCTAGTGACACTAACCTCTAATACTCTAATACACATTACAGTTGGTGGCTGACTGTAAGACTTCACTAGTGTGGGAATGGAAAGCATTCATCAATTAATAGGTCTGAATCGTGCTGGGTAGTTGGAGTCTTGTCAGAACATACCAGGTTTTTGAATGTTTTAGGTTTTCAAATATTACGTGTTGTACACCTTTTCAGCCACAATGGTGAAGAGCCTACAGGATATGCTTGGACTGAGTGACAGTAAAGCAATTAATGCTTCACTGTCCATCACTTATATTTACTTGTAAGTAACACTGAGGTGGTGACTTATAAAATGAATGTATGAACATGTATTTGTGTAGCATGAGAGCAGCATAAACAAGATGTGGAGATGATCACAGTACTTAACTTTATGCAGGGCCAATAAAATGAGCTGATACCAAAAAAAATTACCAGCCTGGTCTCCAGCATAGTCCACTAACAAGCACACTGCAATTACTGCTTATCGCCACAGGTGCCGCATAAAAGATCTTAACAGAGATCTTTGAGATGGTAACTTTAACACCAACATACACAATACATAGTTTTGCTACTAAACCAATTTGCAGCCGTGAGTCTTGCCAGGGCAACAGGAATAGTCTCTCCACAGGCTAATGATTACCCAGTGTTCTGTCCAATTTATTGCATACACCATTGTAAGTCTCGCCTGTATTCATCAGCATACAAGGAGCATTTTGTTCTGTGCAGGTAGTGACAAGCAGCAAGGTACAGTATCACCAGAAGCCGAGGAGAGTCAAGCAAACAGGTTTGCACAACTAAGTCAGGTAAGTCAGTCACTGCCTGCACTGCTTGAAGAAAACTTTGTCACACAGTGCTCGAGTGAGTTTGCAACACCATTCACAGTAGTAAAACGTCCACTTTAAATCAGTGAGGGTGGGGGGGGGGAACTACAGCATAGTATCGCAATATTTTTGTGTGGCAATATCATATTGTAACACAGTGCCAAGTGTATTTAATATAAATAATTAATATGACAAATACAAATTAAACTTTAGGTAGCTTACTATAATAATATAATCAGTTGCTCAGTCCACCAAAAAAGGGCTGAAGTGAGATGATTACACTGAAAACTTTATCTTGTTATCTTATTGCAAAATATCATGATACATTTTGGTACAATGCTCAGCATATTACAATATATTTAAAATCACAATTTTGTATCATGACTTGTATCATTGTGATAATATTTTATCATGGATCATCTGGTGATTCCCACCCTAACTATCAGTGTTAATGTCTTCACACAGATTCAACAGTACAGCAATCTGTTTTTTAACCAGCATTGGGTTATTATTTGAAGAAACATGGCATTTTTCAGTAATAAGGAAGTGACTAAACATGACACAATCTGTACGACATATTACTCACTTTCTGTTTGTTCGCACTGCTCCCTGAGACACTGAGGAGTTAGTGAGACATGAAGTGTTGTAATTATCAACTTTCCCTTAACCTGTCTTTTCTTTGAACCTCATTTGGGGAATTCTTTAGTTTCCCTGAATGCTTTTCAGCAATCCCCATCAAAGTCAGGGCCTTGCTCTATGTCCAAGGATGCACAGCACATTATCAATACTTCTTTAAGTGTTTTTTCCCCTTAGCTACACCATGATATGAAGGGAAGAGTGGAGGCTCTGGTAATCTGAGTTACTGGTAAAGTATCCCACTTCCTGCCAGCAGTGTGTAAAACATGCAGTCTGATCAAACTCACCAGTTTCCACCTCAGAATCTTGATCCACTCATCTGCCTCCACACCCGTCTTTGCACATAGATAAAACGTCCTCTCAGGAAACACCAGACTGTGGACGCATAGAGATAAGGAGAGCACTCAAGGAAAAGAAAGAGAAAGTTGTGTATTACAGTATATTATCTAGTTTTTACATGTGGAAGTCATGTCTGCAAACTAAAAGCAGACAAAGGGCTTATTTCATCTCATCTCATAGTGTCCTTAATCAGTAATTTCTCAGAAAACTTGGCAGTATTTTGTTTCATAGTCGGGGTGTGGTTTAGCTAAGCTATGTTTCTGAAATTAATTTGATAGGCTTACTATTTTCAAGCCTGTCTTACGACAATAGCCGATGCAGTATAACAGGTTTTGCATGCTGTAAGCATTTCTCCTTTTCATCCTGGTTATTAAAGGAATACCTCACCTCCCAAATGACCACTTCCATATCAGTTTATCAGCCTGTGTTATGTTGAATTTGGGAAGAAAATTTTGTTTGTCTTGTATGCCTTTGTGGTGAATGAATAATCCAAAAACAAATAAATTCTTGATCAGTTAAAGTAAATGGGGGCCACATTTATCAAAACAAAAAACAAACAAAAAAAAACAATATCAAAACTGTATAAAAACATCTGTTTACAAACTCCTACACAACACCTGCAGTATGATGCAAGTCTCATTTATCCAGTTGTATGCTCAGTACTTCCTGAACACATGTATTTTCACAAAAACCTTACAATTAAAACACTTCCACATAAACACTCTCACAAGTAATGCTCCTGTTTATGTGAAAATGCATCTGCCTGGGAAGTACTGGATGTACAACTAGCTACGTGAGACTTAGATTACAATGCATGAGTTATGTGAGAGTTGTAAACAGATGTTTTTGGATTCTCCGTTCACTGTGGAGACATGCAAAAAAAACAACGTTTTCACAAATTTAACAGGCTGACTATCTGATAAATAATCATTTGAGGGATGAAGTATTCCTTTGAGGGATCCTGCTCAGCTTACCTGCTGTACTCTGAGATTCTCTGGGTTAACACTAACAATCAATTACAGTGTCTTCTGTGCTTTGGTCACCTGCTTGTGAAACAACATGACCCTCATTTATAATGCCTATTCGTTCCTCTAAAGGTCATTTTGGTGAAACTAATGCAAAAGTAGTGTAATATTTTTTTACTCCACACAGAGAGTAATGTTGTAAAGTACCATTACTTTCAAATGAAGGTAACTGGCAATACATACCATATTACATTTTGAGAGTAACTTGCCCAACACTAATCAGTAACTACATTATACTTGATTATACTTGTGTATTTCAGAAGGCTCAATGAAAGTGTACATCTGTAGTGAGTTTAATAATGGGTAGATATATGGTTTATGGTTTATCATTATTATTACATTTCAGCTGAATATCTCCATAATGGTAAAACAACTACAATAAACCATGTTTTCATTGCTTTTTCTCTTTTTCAGTTGTATAAAAGGAAATCACAGCCATAAAATCTGGGTTCCAGCAGAACATATTCAAAATATTTTGTTGCTGTGCTTATTAATGGATTCACAGCACTTAACCTAGTCTCCACCCTTCATTCATCCACATGACACTTACTACAGAAGGAATGAACAGAGCTCATACTCCACAAACCTGTTTATCTGCACTTCCTGTTTGGATTGATATCCAACTGTGCAGTGTTGAGCATTGTGTAAAAGGTAAAGTTGGTCAGTGGTTGTAACCTCTGTAAAGCCACTGCTGTCTTTTTGTTCCTGTGCACCCCCCACCCCCCCACCGTTTCCTTCTGTTATTGAACGGCTCACACTTCCCCTTTTGGAAACAACACAAATGTCACATTTTGCTGCTATGGGGAAGTACAGCTGGCTGTGGCCTTAGACTGCAGTGCTGTGACTTATCTGATGTACATGTGGTTTGCTTTTTCTTCATATTGTTGGTGTCATCTGACACATTTTGCACACATCTGTCTATTGATGTTTGCATCCATATTGCATCTTTACTGTACATTCCTTTCATTCATTTTGTTGGTGGTTGTTCATATTCAGTCCTTTGTTCATGAAGATAAAGGTTTCCAGCTGACAATCATTTT
>JAPZEB010000007.1:30964661-30976550 GCA_029783705.1 Chaetodon striatus
GCATAGATGTCACACCATCCACCATGCCCGCCACCTCCAGACAACAAAGTCAGCTCATACACAACGTTTCACTTTAGAAACATTTATATGTTTGAAAGATACAAATGTATCATATCTGTGTTTTGCAGAAATGTACAATGCCACTGTTTTCGACCAGAGTGTTGACAGGGAAGTCAGGTTGGTGTAGTCATTATTATACCCTACCACCACTATGCAACATGACATTTTCATGGAAAAAATAGTTACAAGTAGGCTAAACACATTTTGACAGCTACTGTATGTATCAGAACAGCCACTTAGACAACCAGTCCACGCTGCTAAAACATTGTAAGCTAACCAACTCCGTGACTGAATTAATAATTCAAAGTTTAGCACTTGTAGAATGAGGGCAAAGAATGACAACAAACCAAATACAAACTAGCCTGGGATCTGGATAAAAAAGCTGGGAAGATGAGAGGTAAAAAGATAAAGCATGCACGAACAACATAGATACAATCTAGATAAACATTTCGACTCATCCAAATAAACCTACAATAGTGCAACAATCTCTCAGTTACTGACCTTGCTTCCACAGTTGGCTGTCAGCAGCTGGTCATTGGGACAAAGCAGTTTGCAGGCATAGGCAATGTTGATGGCTGTCTCTTTTTTGTCTCCTGTGAGGATCCATACTTTGATCCCAGCCCTCTGAAGAGCTTCAATAGTCTCTGGGACCTCCTCCTGCAGTCTATCTACGATTCCTGTGGTGCCTGAACACACACACACACACATACAGAGACAAAGCAATTTGAGCACTACTGTTCCCAGCTCTGATGTCAGCCACAGTGAGAAGCTCTCCTACCCAGCAGGGTGAGGTTGGTCTCCAGTCTCTCAGCTGACTCCAGTAGCAGCTCTTCTCTGTTCTCTATGCTGCTCTCTGCCAGAAGCTGTCTCTTTAGCCACACCTCATACTCCTCCTCCTCCAGAACCTGCTCCACACACAGATCACACAGTTACTGAGGAACACAAACATCTTCTTACATACAAAGGTGGAGCAGACACTAGTCTGTCTTTAGCTAGCAAGCTAACGGGAGCTTCTGCTACATAGCGAAGATGGCGACCATTGAGGCTGAGAAGTGTCCATATGTGCCAGTAGTACACTGCATTCACAGTGTGAATGCACATAGCGTGCTTGTGCACTCAAAATAAATAGTGTTTAATGCAGAAGTATGTGATTTAAGACACACTGTTGGTTTTAAGTGTGTCTGAAAAACCTCCATTTGGAAGAAATTTTGAAGGCTATGTAAACCTAACACCCTTCAACCTAACCCTTGGCATGAATGCACAAAACAAAGGGGTGAGTGGTAGGCGGTATCTATATGCAGGTATACAGGGTACATCCACCTCTTTTTCTGGCTGTTTACAGTTTACATACCTATCAGCCAAACAGCTATTGGAATATAAACAAGAACATACCCACTTCCTCCTCAGTAACATACCCATCTACATAACAGTACACCCACCTCATCAACTACCACTGCACCACCATACCAGGGTTGTTTTAGGATTGAAAAAACAAAAGCAAGTCAGCACACCAGAAATTGCGTCTTTTGGATGTTTTAATCATATCATCAGGGGAGCTGAGGTCTGTTGAAGACCCCCCCACCCCCAGTGTATTATATGTGTGATGTACAAAGCTATTATATTTCAGCTTCCTGGAGCATTACCTTTTTAGCGATGCAGAGTGTGCGGAGGCCTTCTCTGGCATAGCTGTCTAAATGTTTTTGGGTTTGCTCTCTGATGTGACTGTAAATTTCCTGAGCCTGCTCTGCACCTGAGCATAACAGAATGAAAATAATACAGACAAACAGTGCTTTAGATCAGCCAAGCAAGGACAAAATTCTTCAGAGGTGTTTTTCTATTTTTTTCATCCATATTCCTTCTGTAAATTACCTTTAGGTGTCTCAGTCAGGTCCATGATGGCAGAGTCAGCACCCTTGGTATAAACCACCACCTGTCCTGTGAGTGGGTGGCGGACCACCACTGACATCTTCTTCCTGTTGGAGTCAAAGGGCAGGATGTGGAGGAGCTGGACAGCCAGAGAGCCGATCCCTGGCAGATCCACCAGCAGACTCTCTGGAGAACGTCCCCTCAGGGTGCAGTGGTACGCCTGGGCTGCATGGACCAGAGCCGCCTCATCTGGACTCTCCGCCTCATACAGAAGTTCATCGTCAGTGTCACTCTCACTCTCACTGTCCACTTCTCTTATAACGTCCTCCACATCCTGCCTGGACCCGCCAGGGTTTGTCTTTGTATCCTTGATATCGTCCATTGTCTCCTTGTCCTCTGTCTGTCCAGAATCTCCTCCTTCCACTCTGGGAGATAAGTCCAGTTTATGCCTCAGGTTGGAGTTTTCCACGTTGCTTTCTTGACCTGCTTCTGAGCCATCTGTGGTGCTGTTAGTGGGCGTGGAGAAGGTAAAGGAGCCAGTCTTCCCCCGGGCAAACAGCCTGCTGGTGAAGCTGCGAGGGCTGCCTTTGATCAGGGGAGGAGACAGGGTGGAGAGGGCTGAGAAAGGAGAGAAGCTGAGGCGTTGGAACATTAGCTTGATTTCCTCCAGGGACTTGAGAGGTGTTCGTGCTTCAGGCACCTGCAGGAAAGAGAAAAAAACAAACATGGAAACAGCTTCAGGAAAAATTGTGCTAGTTTTAAATGAATTTCTGAAATTTCAATGACATTTGTATCATCTTTTTTTCTTAAAAAAGTCTTACTTTGTCTCATCTCAAACATGTGATCGACGGTGAAAAACACGTCAGTCAAGACAGAAATTTCTATTCAGGACTTCACTGTGTATAAAAACACTTTGAGAAAATCTATATGATTAATAAAGACTGGATTTTGCCCTAGGGACAGCCAATAAGCATTCCCTTTACTATTTATTTTTATTTATATCAATCTGTGTTGCAAAAAAAAAACTGCCCAAAATGCACGTCTCAGATGGGAATTTCATTGGCTGTAAGGGGCATTAGTCATTGCACCAACTGCTTGCTATTGGCTGGCTCTATGGATTGAAAAGGGAGGCAGGCCCTTCTTTCAACATGAGCTCTTATTGTAGGCTGTGGAAACAATGTGGAAGCTCCTATTGGCTCAACTGAGGTGTCAATCAAGAGGTGAGACTGCAGCTGCCATTTTGATATTGAGCTATTGGTAATATTTACATGCAAACTAGACATATTATGTACAATACATGGAGAAACAAGAACATTTGAAGTTATGCAAGGACAGTTTTGTAGATATTTATAGATGTAATAATGAGTTTGGACTAAATATTTTTTATACATTTTCAATTGTCTTTGCCAGTGTATCTGGACTGTTTTTGTCATAATATTATTGATCGGTGGATTATGATAAGGCTTGTGATGTGTTTATGACATGTCACCACTAACTGTTTCAGGGCCCCACCTGACAGACCAAAGAACACAGAATAAGGGCACTATAAGTTTAATGTCATTGTCCCTGGTCTTGTTTCAGATAAGGACCCATGACGCATGTCAGCTCACCTCTATCACCATAAAAAAACAAACAAACAAAAAACAAAACAAAACAAAAAAATCACACTTACTCCAAACCATAAATATAATAAAGAAGGGTTAGGGCTAGAAGTACATAAAAAATACAAAGAAGGGGAATGTACAACGATATTGTAGCAATGGCCCACATTTCCAATGTATGCAATATTCATTTATTGTGTATAATTAGAAAAAGCTTGTTGGCTGATTCCGATTTCAAAGCCGATATCGCCAATACTGATGATGTACCAACATTATCATGCATCTCTAACGTTTTCTGCTGTCCCCAGGATGATGGGACACTGTTTGCCTGGAGCCCTGCCTTTTAGCCTGCACAAAACTGATGTGAAACAACAGAAAAACACTGTCAACTGCCTTCTGTGAATGTCATTTTATTTGCCGATTGGCCAATTACAGTCAATAGAGCAAAGAATAAATTGGTGCATCCCTAATTTTAGGATTGCATTTTTGAAGTCTTTTACCCTGTCTGATGCACATCTAAAGCATAAATTAAATATTTATTCTCTCAAAAAGAAGAACTTTCAATCCATCACTGGTTACAACTTCACAGTGTGAAAATGAATAAGCCAAACAGTTTAAAATAACTAATAAGCTGACCTCCTACTCAGCAATGAGCTCCTCATAATCAGCCAAAAGGACACTTTGAACTAGAGAACTTACAGACTATGATACAGAATACTGTTCAACCAAATTTGTTACAGTCCTCTTTGAGTTACATAAACTACATGTGAAGCTTAATTTGAACAGACCACTAGTCCTTACACTCAGTAAAATGTTAATGGAAAGCCAATCTCTCAAACCCAGTAACTCAATTCAAACAATGTAAACGGAAAACCTGTAAAAAGTATGAATATAGCCTTCATCTTGATATAAATGATCTTAGTGATGAAAATATCGTTCTAAAGAAACAAGTCTTTGTTGTGACATGCTTCGCAGATGTCATCTACTCACCACATGTCGAGGCTGGCTGGGCGAGGAGACCACCACGCTGTTGCAGATGGCCAGAGCAAGGAAGAAGTCAGTGATGTAGGTGAGCTCCAGGCTGGATGGAGTCCCAGAGGAGCCGTCACTCAGAGCCAGCACAGGAGAGCAAAGCCAATTCAACTTCCTCACCAGCTCGGGGTCTGGCACCACTTCCTTCGCCTGAACAGAAAGACACAGAAGCAGCAGGAGCTTATCCATCATTGCTGGAGCATGGACAAATTGTGGATTTCAGAAAATAAACCCAGGAAAAAATAAAAGCAGACTTATTAGGATAGGAGTAGGGGAGAATTCCGATTTCTGATCTGCTGCACGAATTTTACACTGACAGATTACTATAGTCTGTGTAAACACACGTTTAATTGCATAATCTAATTTCTTACAGCAACCTGCTTTTCTGTGTGTGTGTTTAATGTGTTTAATGGGGCACCTTCATAAAATTGGGGTACATGCCAACATCTGCAGCAAAGGGCAATATATCCTGACTTTTAGTTACTTGCATGGATAAAGCTCCAAAAACACTGGGTCCTACATTTCCAACAATGCAAGACACAATGTATTTCATGAACAGCCACATTTTTCAATCTCCATACCCCAGATATAGGATGACATAACCCTGATGACATTATCAGCAGCAGCTTTGGCTGAGAACTATCATTAGTCCACTTACTTATTATAAAATTGGTGTAGTGACCCTTTAACTGCTTTAACTTCACATCTACTCTCTATGTAGATATAGGGTATTCTAAGGTAAGGATGAGCATCGATACATTCCTAGTACTTATTTGCAACACATACTTTCCAGGCAGTCAGTGGTTATCATTCAAGCAAACAAATACTGTGTCTATTGTGTGTGTGCATGTGTGTGAGTCTGACCACGCGGCTGCAGAAGGCATTGGTCCTGGGCTGCATGTGACTGGACAGTTGTTCCTCCTCCTCTTCTGACTCAGCGGTGAGTGTGTGCAGAGACACTGAGCTGTGTTTGCAGCTGAGAGAGCGACAGCTTAGAGATTTACCACTGCAGCCCGATTTCAGAGTCACAGAGCGACCGGCTGCCTCGCTCTTCTCTGCCTCGTACACCTCCAGCCTCCGACCTGACACACAGTAACACAAACACAGAGCCTTTACAACACTTACAGTATAGGGTGGAACAGTGTTCTCTTACAATCAGTCACTTATAATACAACTATTAGAGTGGACAGAGATGATGTCTTCCCTCTCATTGCACACAGTAAGTACCAGTACAACATGATTCGATGTTAGGCTGGAGATATACTTGCTTTTTAACCATGCATTTGTGTAAACAACCAGGTGCATCGTAAACTGAATTATTTATAGACCTGCCAATGCACACACCACAGACCTGAGATGATGTAGCACATCCAGATTTACATGATGTAAACAACAGCAACAATCAAGGAGGTGACTGTATTGTTAATTCTGAGATCAGCTTGGATCTCGAAAAAAAAGGGACAACAGCACCATCATAGATGGTATGTGTTAAGCATATCTTGACGATGGTGAGTTTCTTTCTCTTGTTCTTCCAACACTGCCCTAACCATTCATGCGGGTATTACATTTTGTGGACACATTGCGTTAATTTCTGGGGATGTGCACAATCAACGCTCCAAACGGACACGTGTGATGCCAGGCAGCTGTCATGCACATGCAAACGCATCGTTAAAAGCGAGTATATCTCCAACCTTAGTTTACTTGATATAAGATGGAGTGAATGGGCAGATTATGCTGTAGGTTCTTTTTTATTTCTACAGTGAAGCCCTATCACTAGTGGAAAGATCCATTGAGTCTCCTTGAGGGGATAGTTCAGATTGTCTGAAGAATGGTTGTACGAGGTGCTTATCCATAGTCATTGTATTACATGCAGTATGGCATTTGGTACTCCCCCAATTTAGAGAAGCAGGGAGGAGTAGCAAGAAAATGTATTTTAGCCACCTGCAAACAGTCCCCCTAAAGAAACAATAATAGTTTAAGTGTACAGCATATTGAGAGTATTTTCAGTGCTTTACCTTGCCACAGACAACCCCTACACCAGACCCACCAGACTCCATTCACAAAAACAGTACATACAGTACAATACATACAATACATATTGTACAAACTGTACAATACAGGAGCTGCTGGTCTCCCACTGCTTTGATCAGTTAGTTTGTTTGTGTACTTGTGTGACTTTGGTGAATCCAGACTAACCACTTTAAATACCCAAATTACACAATAACAACCAAACTAACTGGTAGAGGCAGTGGTAGACCAGCAGCTCCTGTATCCAGTGAGCTAAATTTACTGTTTTTGTGAATGGAGTCTGACTTTGAAAGAAGATAAAGCAGTGAAAATATTGTCAATATAGTTTTTTTTTTCTTTAGCGTGTGTTTTTTACTAACACTTTTAATATAGTGTTACAGCACCAGCTGGCATTTATATATGCTGTTGCAAATGGCAAACGCAATTCTACACACACCACATGTGTACTGATGGAGGATGCGCTAAGACCCCTGCTGCTGACTGCTGATTACTCCTTTGTTCCTACGACTGCAACATCAGTGTGCATCCATTTACACTGGTGACATGTGAGGAAATTAAGTTGGGTTTAATCCCCCTAACTTCATAAAATAGAAAAAAAAAACTGCCTCTATGCACCAGTCAAGTTTCTCTTCCAGTTTACATCTATGTCTGTGAAAACATGGATGCTTCACACATATCTTCCCCCCTGCAGCGCGGGAGCTCTATACAATCAGCACAGTGTCAAGATCATTGTCACCAAATATCTCCCCTTCTGTTCCTGAGATATGACGTTGAGTAATGGCCGGAAAAGTGTATTCAGAACATCATGATGTCACAATGAAGCTGACCTTTGACCTTTTGGACACAATATATCATCACATTATTATATAATCCTAATAGACATCTCTGTGAAAGTTTGTCATGATTAACATATGAATTCTTGAGTTGTGGCCAAAAACTTGTTTTGTAAGGTCACAGTGGCCTTGACCTTTGACCACAAAATTCTAATCCAAGTGCAAGTGAACCTTTGTGGACATGAAGTAGACAACTGTGCCAAATTTGAAGAAATTGAAGTGCTGTTCTTGAGACACTGCATTCACGAGAATGAGATGGATGCAAGGTCACAGTGACTTGGACCTTTGACATATGATCATCAAAAACTATTTGGTTCATGGTTGCGTCAAAGTGGACATTTGTGCCACATTTAAAGAAATTCCCTCGAGGTGTTCTTGAGATATTGCGTTTCGGAAAACATAAAAATGAGAAGCTCCTGCCTTCCTGTTTAATGCACAGAGCTTTGTTACAAAAATCCATGCATTTTGCAAGTCTGTTTCCAATCATATATGCAGAGTAATGCTACTTTGTAGACTCTGGCTGCTTTAAAGAGAGCAGCTTTGCAACATCAGGACACGCTGATGTAGACAAAACACAGTAAAGTAAACAAAAAAATTGATTGGGCTTATTTGAGCCAAAACGTATTCATTAAAATATGCCAACACCAGCTAATATCTCCTGCCTGCACACACTGCAGAGATCAAAGCTCAACGCAGCCCGTCTTTCTGGCCGCCCACCATATTGTTGAGAACATACTGATTTAAAATTTGTTACTAATAAGAAACCTCTCATTGTTCCTGCTGGAACTGGAAATTTGTTCCCAAAAATGGTAAAAGAAAGTCAGAGCCGTCATATTATCGGTTCTTACCATTTTCCTCATGAGGATATTCAACCCCAAAGATACTACAGCGGCGGAACACCATCTTGTTCTCCGTCAGAGTTCCCGTCTTATCAGAGAACAGGTACTGGATCTGACCCAGGTCCTCAGTGATGTTCAGGGCCCGACACTGAATCCTGGAGTCCAGCTGCTTGTTGTACAGGACTAAGTCATTGTTGATGAAGTAAATCTGGCCCAGTTTCACAATCTCAATGGACACGTACAGAGAAATGGGGATCAGCACCTGTTGGACAGAAGTTGAATACATGCATGATGCATTCAGGGATACAACAAGCACTTCTACAACTGTAAAACAACCTACATGGATTTAACAGGAATAGTAAAAGTTCTATGTAAGCACATACATTTTATGGAACCTGTACTCTGCCCTACAACTTTCACTCCATTGCCATTTTAGCTGATTGGGGAACCCGTAGGTGGGCCTTCCAGGTCAAGTGTCATAATTGTGCTCACCATTGTGTTACTGAACAAACAACCCTTAGCTTGCTGTGCTAACTGCAGCACATGTTGTTAACAGTGTAGGCCTGTAGCTGAATCTTCCAGGCAGAACTCGCACTGGTAAACATTGGTTCTACATTATGTGCTTCAGTGTAATCAATGTCAGGCACACCGGTGCAACCACCGCTACACTTGACAGATTTTTAGTCCCTCCTACAACCAAAATGCTTGCACTCTGCAGCTCTTTGGTCCTTGGTTCAGTCGTTACACCCGCTGTTTTTTAGGCAATGTATCAATAACAGAGATATGATCAGCATAATGATCACTGTAAAAAGAAAATAGAACTTCTAAGCCATTTACATATTTTTTCTGTATAAGAGATAACATGTAAAAGCATGAGAGGCTGACTTTCTGTTAATGATGTTGCTATTGTCACTTCCCACTTCCAACTTTTTTCGATAGATTACTCCCCTGTGATGAGTTGTCATACTTAAAACCTTTAGAATTCTAATAAATGCATGAACCTAAATTTTGCATCTATATAATCCATTAAAACAATCCAAAAGAACAATTAATTTTCAAATGTCTTTGGCTATGCTGAAGAAAGGAAAGTTTTAATAGATCTTATAATTGCAGCTAATAGGAAAGTGCAAAAATACAAGTGTTAACCTGAGAATTAAATGGTAAACTGTGTACCTGCAACACAATGATCATTGTCCAGAAGACATAGAATCCAGCCAAGGCAGGAGACGTCTCCTTATCAACCAAAAAGACAGGATCTTTGAGGTTCTTCAACCAGAGGCCGTGACCTGAAACACACCAAGACACCAGAGCAGCTCATCACTATTTAAGGTTAAATCTGGACATGGTTCAATTCTGAGAATTCATTGGGTTTTTGTCACTGTCCTCTTAGGGACTGGTCTTAACAGAAATATTGATGCTGCAATAATCCTGCTGCTGCTCATAGCTGTGTTGTGAAGAGAGAGTGGAGTTGGTACACACCTATAGCAGCTGTCAGGCACATGATGATAAGCAGGAGCACACACCACAGGATGTCTGTGTTCAGACGCTTCTCCAGCTGGCTGCGCTTATACCTCGGCCCGCTGTTGTTCATCATGGCTTTAGTCTCATGACCTGAGTCACACAGTTAGAGAAGAACACACCACAGCAATGTTCACTAATACAGACTAATATCATCATGAGATACATCAGCAGATCTGTAATTTAATGGGAGTTTATATGAGGAGTTTCACTTGAGTTTATATTTTCATCACTTTCATAGTTCTATCCTAGAGTCCATGGGCGGATTAAAAGACAATGGGCCCCTGGGCACAGATATGCAAAAGGCCCCATCCACCTCCCTCACATAGGAGCAAGACACACACGTCCCTTTCAAACCACCTTGTCAAGGCGGGAGTTTTACCTCGTCTTTCTTTATAAAAGATACGATTGCAGAATGGGGGGACAAAGAGGCCTTGCCTTCAAACTGGCATTGGAGGTAGTAACAGCACTATAACAAGCTCTGTATAAACGGGACAGCCGGCAGGATGGGGACATGGGTGTCACAGGTGTGATGTTTTGATTTGTTATGTGTGCACTGGGGTAGACTCAAAAGTAGCTGATAACAGTTGGCAGCTAACTCAAAAAAGAAGAACAGTGGCCGAAAATGTCCAGAGGTTGGGAAAACAATGAGGCCCAGGAGCCAATTACTCTCTGAGCAGAGGACGAGATCAGCCGCCATATAACAGGGATGGTAAATGAATGTTATTTTTTATAAAGCGCCGTAGACACGTACTGTTTGCGGTAGAAACGCTATGGTCAGGTATCATGTCTGAGGGGTTGATTTTTGTTTCAAGGGTACCATACTAAAAGTGTTTAGAAGTCATTTTTTTGGTCATTTTGTGTCTCTTCGAGGTAATGTTCTGTCTCTTCATGTTTGTGTTGCCACTTTATGTAGTTACTTTGTGTCTCTTTGCTGTGCCTTGGCAACTTTTTTGTGGGCTCTTCCTGGTCTGACATGTCAGGGCCCCTGGTGTCTGTGCCTAGTAGACTCATTTAGTAATCCATGCTTGAGTCGACATATTCCAACTTCTTTTAAAGCTCCTCATTCAACTCAATTTTTTTCAGTGCTTTTTTAAAAACTTTTTCAGAATGCTTTCTCAACCCATCTGGTTAAACTCTGCCTCCTGTTTCAATTAAACTCTGGAATGTTCACCCATTTGTTTAAGTACATTTACGTGTGATAACTGGCAAAAGTCAATTTCTAAAGTAGACCAAACAACCTCACAAACTAACCCTAGCATGTGCTCTTACCAGCATAGACCACAATGCCCACCACAGTCTCAGTGTTGCGGATGGTGCAGCTACGCAACAGGAGGTTGCTGTTGTGGAGGCAAACACGAACCCCACTGGGGTGCTCCCTGTCGAACAACATGCACACATAAATTATTATTTAACTTATGAATTTATGACAGACCATAGATGTGTTGGATCACTGATCACCTAAGAAGAAGGGGAACTCACATGTAACCTCTGAACCTGCTGAGGTCATTGTTGGGGTTCTCACACTCAATACGACTATGGAAGCTCTCGAGGTTGAACTCTACTCCCTTAAAAACACACACAAACACACATAACACATTTAATCTACCGTATGAATAAACAGATACGAGATGTCATCTTTTTCTTTAACTCCACTTTCTACTTACTTGCAGTGGGAGGTCCGATACCACCTGTCTCTGTTTCAGGTTGGTCTCTCCGTCCAAGTTGGCAGTTTCAATGTAACAAACCCCACGTGGGTCAGAAGAATACAGCAGCAGCATGTCAGCTGGGATGATTTCATTACAGGACAGACGGACAAAGTCTCCAACTCGCACATCCTTCCAGCACTGGTCAATGTAGGTTTTCTGCTTGCTATGGGACAACAAGACACAATAGAGACAGAAGAAAATGTCTCAGGCAAATGAGGTAGCAGTATAGATCAACACAATGGCCCTCATTTATCAAACTTGCGTGGAAACATGTGCAGATCTGGGCGCAGGATCGATCGTACGATAGGGCCCGCGTGTGATTTATTAAAGGGTTCGTATTTGACCGATCCGAGCGTACGAATGATCAGGTCTTGATAAATACGGCGGCTGAATCCAATCGTCA
>JAPZEB010000007.1:30978243-30988979 GCA_029783705.1 Chaetodon striatus
CCTCACACACACAATTGATAATGTGTGTATATCTAAATGAATACATTGTCAAAAATGTCAAAAAAAACAAAAAACTTTTTCATTTTGACTTCTGCTTAACATTCTACAGTAACTAAATTGATGGTGAAAATAAAGTAGCTGTCACATTGATATTAATACTTCTTAAAAAAAACTGAAACTACAGCATTAAAAGCATTAAAAAATATATTTGCCCAGAATTATGGGGAAGATTTTTAATGACAGAGTTAATGTGCGACAACACATTACTTTAGTACATCACAAAGAGGACTGTTGGATTTCCTCCAGACTTTGGCCATGCCTCCTGCCAATGTTTCCTGCACAAAAGTTGAGAAATTACTGGGAGGGATTTGTCAAGAGGAAGTACATATTTAATGAGTAAGAACTGACCTACAATCCTTTGTAAAAGGTTCGTTGACCGATAAGTCGCGTCAAAACTTCCTTACTGGAAGTCTTGACCTGAGTTTTTTTGGAACCACTTCGACCACCAAAAACACAGAGGATGGCAGAAGTGATTTTCACAGTAACTTTATCGATTTCTAGGTTACATACATATACTAATTTACACGTGGTCCACTTTTTGTAACTAACGTTTTGTTTACAGGCATGTTTTGTTACTTGAAGGTTTATTCTTGACCTTGGAACCTTGATCTTATAAACAAAAAAAAAAAAAAAGTTTCAAAAATGTATGATGTAGTCATTACAATAGTTCAGAGCCACAGTTCAGCTGCCACATCAAATTAAGCAAGAGCAACTTTTAACCTACCTGCTGTAAACATGGCAGAGAAGCCTGTTGATTGAAAGATCTGATTTAAACCTGCGGTAGTCTTCCCAGATATCCTTGACAGCCGTCACAGACAGCACCAGGATGATAGGGACCAGGGCGATCTCTGGCTGGAAGGCCTCCACCACAGGAATAAAGTTCAGAGCAGCAAGGAAGATGAAGTAGACATTGGCAAAGCGATGGAGCTGTTCAAACAGGTTCTTGGGCAGGAAGGACAGGACAGAATACTTTGAGGTCCGAATCTTGTTGTTTTTATATGTCTTCAGGAGTTGCCTCAGTTCCTCATCCTCTGTGGAGGAAGGTACCACTGTCCTCTTCTTCCGCAGATGCTCTTTGATAGAGTGAAGACGGATTGGATGTTCCAAGCTATACATGAGTCCACTGCTCCCATGGATTCAGACCAGTCTGCTGGTTTATGTCTCCACCTAAAAGCCTTAGCTACCTACAACTATTCTCCTGTTGTAATTTTAATTTCTTGTTCATGCTGTCTCTTCTCTGAAGAGGCAGTTCTGATGTGGAATGTTTTCCCCTGTCCGTCCTAAGTAAAGCCATGGACAGGCGTGGGAATGGGAGGGATGAGTTACTGCTCTACCTCTATGACGAAATTGACTGCCACTCCTCGAAAAGGCAGTCATACTAAAAACAAACTCAAGGTTCAAGTTTTACAGCTGTCTCAAAAGACTGCTTGTGTAATGATCTCTAAGAATAAGGAGGGTCACAGAGCAGCAGCAGGGATTGTGCTGTCACTGATTCACAGCAGATCCTTCAAGATCGGAGCAGATTCACACATCTACTTGTGAAACTGAGCAGCATGGTTTGGTAAATCTTCCTAGTAATATGATGTCACTGCACATTCATGAATAATTAAATGATGGCTCTTTCAACTGATAGAATTAATCATATAAACACACCATACTAACACTATGCTGAGGTATCCACTGCAAAAAATTGAGTGTTTTTTTGTTTGTTTGTTTTTAATTGAAGTTATTAACACAGACTACAGCTAAAACCACAGGTTTTGGGCTTCCTTTTGCCTTTGTCTTACTACTCCCAAGTTTCCCTGAGTGAAAGATGATAATTATGATGCACGCTGTGACTCACTTCTGGTTGACAGGTGAGTTTGTTAAAGCTTACAATAATAAAAGATATCATGGGTTCAGGCAGGCCAGTCAAAAGGTGACAAAGCAGCATCATTAAGTCATTAATAATTTACAAAAACATTGTGTACAATAGTCCACCTTCTCTTCATCCCTCCCTCCTTCTGTCTCAAACAGCCAATCACCTTGGAGAGCAATGCAACACTCAGTCTTGTCTCAGTTCTCAATCCTGACAATTTCTTCACTATAATGCAGAAAGTTGACTCTTAACAAGCAGGTATTAAAAAACTCTGACCCACACTAGCGGTCAGCTCTCAGCCCGCTTCCTGACGCGTAGGGGCAACTACAGAACAGGGATCACTTTTCAATATTGTGTAGTAAATGAAAGGACGTGTTAGTGAAATCAAAGTTATGCTATGTTGCAAACAGGATGGGTATTTTTATCTTGTGGTCATCCACAACTATATGAATCAATTCGAAAAACACAAAGGCTGACGCACAGACATCTCAATTCAACCATGTCTCACTTCAAAGTCTTTGAATACTGGCGCTTGGCCAGTGACTTCCAGTGTCAGACACCATACCAACGAAAAAGCTGTCCTTTCACATCGGCATGATATGCGGCTAGTCGCCATTATTCTGTAATGGTCAATGCACCCAGGGTACCTTGCAAGTCATATCTTATCTTGGAAAGCCCATGACCAAATGTCGGTGTGTGATGAGGTCGGAGTGAGAATGTGTTGCTCAGTCATGATTTTTTTTTTTCGAGTATTAACGAGCAGCTTGGAATTAATATCAGTTTCCACCACATTATCCGTGCTTTCCCAAACAATGGATTCAGATTCAGGTACATTTCTATTCAGGACAGAATCAAGCAAGTGGTGTAAACATTACAGCACTGCATATGGCACTGCATCTGGTTATTATACAATTTGCCTACCATGTGTCCTACGCTACTTTTTCTAAGCAACTTGTAGATTAGCACACCATTTTTAACCAACGTGTTGCTGTAGCTGAACTACTTCCACTGAAAATGACCTTTTAGTTCCACCAGGCACAGTTTAAAAGTAACTTCTCCGACACTGCCGGGCACTTGAGTCAAATCAGGGACTACAGGTTGCTTCTGTGCATTTGTTCAAACACATCTGAATAGCTGTGAAGATTAGGCAAATTAAACTGCTAACTGATTTAAACACGTGGTTTGAGATTTGCTTAAAAGACAACGATGTTACTGCTGCGCGACTGTGATGTTTGAATGGATGTTGAGGAGGAAATGTGTAGAGATGGAGATGGTGGTTGAAAATGCCAGAAGTGAAGGTGCCTGCCTCCAAAAAATGAGGATCTGTTAAGTATTTTTAACTGGTTGTTTTCTGCTCTGGTGCCACAATCACACAAACAAATTCAGGTTTCACTTCCTTTTCTTTTGCTCACACTGCCTGTCATGCAACCAATCTTTTTCCCTCTTCTCCTTCTTTTTAAAAATTCCAAGTCCAAACACTGATGCAACTGACAGTCAGTGCTTGCTTGCAGTCTATCACGTATTGAAGTCTTAAGTATTGTGCTTTAAATGTCAGCATTGCAACCTCCACCTGATAAACCCTGTGCCATGGGAAAGTGCTGCCTCGAGAGCAGATATTCTGACGTGACTTCTGGTTGTATCTAGTCATGCAGATTGTTTGGGTTTTATATAATATTGTATATTATCCAGCATTTGACATATTTGTCTAACTTTTTGACCTTTTACTCCCATACAGTGGAGTGACTATTCTTAGTATAGAGCTCTCCATTGTTGGTGTTGCCTGTTGGGAGAGGGGGATGTTATTCTGTCATTAGCTTAGCTGCAGTTTGAGGCAAGTTTAAAATTGTGTTGTCTGGAACTATATTACATAGTCTCTGAAACCCCACTGTTGTGTCATGAGAAGCTACAGTTTGAGCCTGTCCAGCACCAGCTGCTGCATCTTGCAAAAATCCCCTACACACCACTAGAGGTCATCATATCAGAGGTTGACCTGCTGCAGACATAGTTTTATTGAGGTCTGATGACTTCCTTATAAGAGCAGGTCTCCACAGCTCAAATCAGTTTACCAGTTTCTGAAAGTTAAAAGCCCTCATCTATCCTGTGAAGGCAACACTATAATAAGGGTCAAAACAGAATTAAAGTGTGTGATTACATTTAAGATGCTTCACATTTGTCTCAGTATATTTGACTCCAGAGAGAAGGCTACTGAGTATCTGGCAAACTGAAGAGGTCTCTGTGTTCATTTATGACAAGCATGTATGAACTAATGCAGCAGCACAAGTGCAGTCCCCGCAGGCCTGAGTTTATCAGTCTGATTCAGTTTGTCAGCAATGTAGGCAGGTGGGACACTTTAGGGCCCTGACACACCGGGACGACGATTGGCCGTTGGTCAATGTTGGGCCACTGGTGAGCATCTGTCCCCTTAGTTTATGTGTTGTGTCACGCACGATAGGTATAAGTTGGCCCTTGTCAGCTGTTTTTCAGCCAATTCAGCATGTTGAATTTGAGGCGGAGACAACAGAGCCTTTCAGTTAGAAAAAATCATCCTGATTGGAAGGTCAGCTCAGCGCACAAGAATTGAGGAGAGCAAACAAAGGACTTAAGTCAAAAGGTAGTGAGATTGAAACAATTGTTATATTCCCTGAGACTTTTTTCTTTAGCCATTGAGCTCTTTAGCATAAACAGTTTGTAATTTTTTGTGTGTTTGTTCGCTAACCCACGGTAAATTTCATTTGTTCTTTCAACATCTGGTTGTGTTGTTGTTGTGCTAACTGGCTAACAAGCATCCTGAATCCTTCCTGTAAGTACTCCATTTTCCCCTTTTCAATGAGGATTACACACTACCATGGAGAGTTATTTCCTCCCATGCGGGTGAAGAAAATATATGCTATTTGGCTGGAGGTTTTGTGCCATGACTGACACCAATTATCCTATCTTTTTGTGAATCACCCGCGTGAAGCAGAGCATATCAAGAAAGTCTATCATACGTCCAGTTTAGTTTTGATTCAGTGAAGCTTATGCTGAATTTGAAGCAGCAATCAGATTTCACTTAGCATGCAGCTGTAAACCTCTGTAAGCTCTAGTGCTAAGCTGGTCAAAGGCTGAGTGACTGCATCAGTAGCTACCTACTCCCCCCCAAATATTAATGCTGTACATGTTCTACATTTACATACAGTCCGTTCCATGTGAGTTGGCTGATTGAATTATGATGAACCATGAGATCAATATTCTTTCATACCACTTAATGGCCCTCGTGCCCCACAGTCATCCAAAAATTAAAAAAAATAAAATAAAACATTTGCCACTTCAACTGGCCCTTTAAGCTGATAGAGGTTCACTCACCCACAGAACACTCGCACTTGATTGTTGTTGACCTTCTTGTCGAACAAGTAGCGTCTGTAGTCTTCCAGGGCATCTTTGATGGCAATAACAATGAGAACCACAAGCAGAGGAATCATGGTAATTTCCTTCTGAAAGGCTTCAACAACTGGCACCCAGTTCAGTAACACCAGGAACAAGAAGTAGAGGTTGGCAGCCCTACAAAGGAAGGCCACAGCAACAAATTAGTATGTATAGACTACGAAAGCATCTTCGACCTGGCAGCACAGAGGATTTATACAATCAGCACAGCTTCAAGGTGGACACCCAAGATTTGTGTCATCAATTTAATATCTGACCAAATGTCTCCCCTTCTGTTCATAAGTTGTAGCTTTGAGTGATGGCCAGAAAAGTGTTTCTGCATTTGTGTGGAATATGGCATAATTAGCATATGAATTATTGAGATATGGCCAAAAATGTGTTTTGAGAGATCACAGTGACCGTGACCGTGACCTTTGACCACTAAAATCGAACTGGTTCATTGTTTAGTAAAGGTGGACATTTGTGCCGAAATTGAAAAAAAATCCCCCCCAGGTGTTCTTGAGATACCACATTCACAAGAATGAGACACACAAGGTCACAGTGACCTTGACCTTTGACCACCAAAATCTAATCCAATCATGGTTGAGTCCAACTGGACATTTGTGCCAAATTTGAAGAAATTCCGTTCAGGTGTTTATGAGATATCGTGTTCACAAGAGTGAGATGGATGGATAAAAAACACAGACATAATGCCTCGGGCCACTGCTGTCACTAGCGTGAAGGCGTAACTATCAACAGAGGCTAACAGAAAATAGTCCAAGAAAAAAAGAACGGCATCTTAAAGACAACCTGATAACACACTGATTTGCCTTAGTAATCCAGACCCTGCTCAACAAAGCCCGGCAGTGTGTTTATCCTACAAGTAAAAATCTGACCTGTGGAACTGCTGGAACAGGTTCATGGGGATGAAAGTCAGCAAGCTGTACTTGGTAGTGCGGATGGCATTGCCCTTGTAGCCTTTGGAGACTGCTTCGTACTCCTGTTGGTGGGGCCCATGGCGGGCAAAAACAGTTCTTCGCTTCCCACTGCCTCTCTGTGGAGAGCTGTGGGCCTCCAGGGAGGCTTTGTTGGGCAGGCCATCGGGGGCAGAGTACCAGCCTCTGCCTGAGTTTCCTGCCAGCAGTTGCCGACAACGATGCTGCACCCAGTGGAGCCGCTCCATCTATGTGGCGGAGGCCCTAGCTGAGCTGTGAGAGTGGCTGGGCCCCCCTGCTCTGTGGCCTCCTGCTCCTCTGTGCTCCACACTGGACTTTCACAATGTCCTCATCCTGCAAAGACAGAACGACAACTTGATTTGTCTCTCTAGTTTGTTCATATACAGGCAGTCTGCAAGTTCGCCAATACCTTCTGATCCCATGACTGTTAGTGGTTAAATATTTTAAATAGGCCAAAATATAACAGTACATGTTTTGGGGACTTTCTAATTTGCAGGAATTAGTCCTTAAACCCTGAAATGAGTTAACATTTTTGCAATTCTAGTTCCCTTGTCTCAAAGTCAATATATTTTCGAATGTTTTTTGGTAGATCCTGAAATAGGGTCAGTGGTTAAAACAAACTGAAGAGATTTCCACATATGATACATATATACTACATAAAATATGTGATAAAATACCCCACTCTTGAATTCTGATAGTTTTACATGTCTTCAAAAAGGCAGCAGCTAACAAGTTGCTAAATTGGTCTAAAAAACATCATCAAACCAAACAATGCTTGTTGTGATGGCAATGTTGAAATCATGCAAGAGCTTATTTTCTGCAATAATCCAAAATCCAGTGGAAAAATCCCATTAGTGTTATCCTACAAAAAAATATCATTTCTGCAGCACTCTATATGAAATAAAAGTGTAAGAACTGTGTAGAGAAATAACTATCTACACTATCAAAAAACCCTATGAGCACTGAGCGCTTGCTGTGGTCACCATGCAGATGATTTGAATGTAACTTTATTGAGAGCACCATGAGTGACTCTCGCTATCCGTTTAAAGAGCTCAAAGACCATCACTGTGATAAAACAAACAGCAGGCTGTTATTTGCTCAGTTGAAAGCCTGTGGACTGTCACTGTGAAAAGGTAGTAGTGTGTTTATAGGCCCTAGAGTCAGAGTCTCCTCAACCCAGTGTATTCTGGGCTATTGAACCTATAAGGGCTGTTCTGTCACATAGGCCTTTTTTGTATTGGTAATACAGAATACAACATTGACAGACAAAACAACAGATAGAACACATACCGCCATACACTGACGTAATACAAGACTAATGACAACAAACAGTAGGGGAGCTGACAGAGGTAGGAACAGTGGGAACATATGTAAGTTAACAAGAGTGTGTAGTTAAGATTGTAATCACATATTACATGATTACTATTATTATCAGTCAGAATGACCCTTACAGGAATTAAAACAGACAGGTTATATTTGGTTAAACAAATGTTGAAACCATTTTGCTAATTGAAGTATGTGTAAAAAGTCTTCCTTTGAAAATAACTAAAATAAAGTTGAGAGTTTCTGTCTAGTTACTTTTTTTTTCAGTACCGCAGATAAGCAAATGTACACAGTACAATAACCATCAGTTTTAATATCACGGTACACCTTGAAACCGGTATACCGTTGCAACCCTAGTGGGAAGGACGGTAGATAAGGTTCTCATTAGAATTGGGAGAGATGGATGCAAAGACCCAGTCTACCTCTACACCTGCAGAAAGGAAAATTGCAAAAGGTAATTCCAGAGAAGGGGGAAAGAGGCTCAACAAGTTTTCACATGTAACATGTGCCCTCATCTGAGAATTTGTGACACTGAAAACTCTGATTTTAGGCTAAGCATACCTTGCTGAACCTTGCTGAACCTTGCTCACCATTCACACAGGCAATTTTTGTATCATCAGTTAACCTAACCTGCATGCCTTTGCCTTTGCACTGTAGGAGGAAGTCAGGGTACCCACAGTGAACCCACGCTGACACGGGGGGAGGATGCAGACACACACACACACACACACAAAGATCCACTCAAGAATTACATTTACAGGAATAAAAACAAACAGCTTTGTCAGACAACCTGTACACTTCAAGTAAAAATAAAAATGTTGTCTGGTGCTTTGTGTGGTCGACTCTTTCTCATCTTAAAGCTAGAAGCCCCATCCCCCTCGCAAAGCTCTGTGACATGCCTAATCTGTAAAGCATCTTTCTCAGCACATAGGTGATATATGACGCACATCAATGGGAGATAACAACTGAAACTACGATACATGTATTGCGTCCTTTCATGAATTCAAAGTTATTAAAGTACACAGGCCTACAGCATATATACTGAAGTTTCATGCTTGGTTGCTGCTCGGTATGGCTTCTTGTCAACTATTTGAAAAGTTCCACAGAGGAACATAAATCTCTGATTTATCTCCAGACAATATCACAAGAACACTTTGGTTGACAGCTTAGGAGTTACGCGTACACCTTACTTCCTGATACGGCTGCTTCCATATGTGCTGCACAGGCCTGGAATTTGAAATATATAATCTTTAAGGCCTAAAATAAGAACTTTCACAGAAGAGCCCAGGTCTTAATGAGAACATTTAGGGAAGTGAACTGTAAAAAAGTCTCTGACCTAATCACGGCATTTCATTAACAGTAAGTCCTACTTCCTAATAATAACTTTTAAACGTGGTTTTGGAGAAGTGTAAGTAGAGTTTATGTTTCAACAAAACACAATGACAAAAGTGTTAACCACACTGTGAAATGACAAACAGCACTTCTTATGTGCAGCTCTGAAAGTGTGATCAAAAGCAGCTGAAAGTGTTGACAGTGTTGACATTAAAAAACATTTAGAACATTGAAACACATCAGGTCACATGATCTCCACTGCTATGTCTGCATCTGCCTCAAACTTTGTTGCTCAGGAGCTGAAGTGTAGAGCTGATGACACTGTCTCAGTAAATAATATGTTGATAGTTAAAAAGAACTGCTACATGTTCTATAACTGGGATCATTTTGAGTGGATTATGTTGCAAGATAAAAAAAAAAGATCAAGAAAGGAAGGGTAGGGGGCGCACAGAGATTCCGTCCACAATTAAGGCTCAGAATTTGGTACTATGCCCCTACATCCATGCACGAGTGTCACAGGAGTGTCATCCTGCCGTCAATGCTAGTGCTGTTAGCTACTGTTAGTGATTTTGCTGAACAACTTGCAAGTGCGCTTTTCCTGTGCTGCCCTCAATCATATGCTGGCTTTCTGCTTTGGCAGTTTAAAAGTTTGAGCGCCCCTGCTGTACTATTTTAGCTGGAGACACCTGCAAACCTGTGAAGGATCCCTCTAGATCTCCAGACTCTTGATGATGTCACATCCATTTAAACTATATGATGCTAAAGCCATTTGACTGGGCACACCAATAAACTGTAATCAGCATCAATATTCTACTTGCATAGAGTGCCATACCAAGTAATTATGCCGAACAACAATTAAAATACATCACTTTTGTTACTGCGCTCATTTTTTTTTTTTTTTACAGGTTTAATATAAAGATCTATAACTTGTTTATGCACTTCATAGATATATTTCTGTCAAAGTTTGGATGCAAATTTGTTCAAATCCATGTTAGGGAGCACTTCTACTTTTCCAAGATTTTCCATCCAACTGACAGGTGTGGCAAATCAAGATGCTGATTAAACAGCATCATTACTACACAGGTGTGCCTTGGGATGGTCACACTGAAAGGTCACTCTGTAATGTGCAGTTTGATCACACAACACAATGACACAGATGTAGTTGAAGTTGAAGTTTTGAGGGAGCATGCCATTGGCATGTTAATGCAGAAGTGTTGCCTGTGAACTCAGTGTTCATTTCACTACCTTAAGACATCTCCAATGTTGTTTCCCTGAATCTCACAGCACATCCAACCAGCCTCACAACCACACCAGCCCAGGACATTCGTATCCAGCATCTTCACCGGCAAGATGGTCTGAGACGAGTCACCCAAACAAAGTGGTTTGCACAACCAAAGAATTTTTGCACAAACTGTCAAAAACCATTTCAGGGTAGCTAATCTCCAAGTTCATTATCCCCACCAGGGTCTGGACCGATTTATGCAGATGTAAGGTTTGTTAGTGGTACTGCCAAACTCAGGGAAAGAACATGGGAGACAACTTATGGTAGGGAAATGAACATTCACCTAACAGCCAAGAGCTCAGTTGGACACTCCTACAGTCAGCATCCAAATGCCATGCTCCCTTAAAACTTGTGACATCTGTGGCATTGTGTTGTGTCATCAAATTGCACATTTAAGAGTGACCCTTTATTGTGACAGTTCCAAGGCACACCTGTGTAGTCATGATGCTGTTTAATCAGCATCTTGATATGCCACACCTGTCAGGTGATGGATTATCTTGGAAAAGCTGAAGTGCTCACTAACATG
>JAPZEB010000007.1:31033244-31048353 GCA_029783705.1 Chaetodon striatus
TAATTAGTTCATCCTTGAGTCCAATTGGAAGTTTGTGCCAAATTTGAAGAAATTCCTTCAAAGCATTCCTAAAATATTGTGTTCACAAAAAATGACAAAAAAAAGCAAGGTCACAGTGACCTTGACCTTTGACCAACTAAATCTAAACAGTTAATTATTGAGTCCAAGTGGATGTTTGATCCAAATTTGAAGAAATTCCCTGAAGGTGTCCTTCAGATATCATGTTCTTAAGAATGAGATGATGGGGAGGTCACAGTGACCTTGAAGTTTGACTGCTAAATCAGTTCATCCTTGATTTCAACCAGACATTTGTGTCAAATTTGAAGAAATTATCTCAAGGCATTCTTGATCAAGATATCCCAAGATATTGCTTTTATGAGAATAGGATAGATGGACCAATCACGGGCATACGGACATATGAACATGCAGAATGAACATACAATCCAGAAACGTATTGCCTCCGGCCACTGCTATCACTGGTGTGGAAGCATAAAAAGCTAAAACTGTTTAAAGATTGTACAGGTGTTTAATTGTTAGTCACTATCAGCAAATGGTGACACTTGATGACACTAACTGTGACACCTCTGCTTCATGCAAATACATCTTAAAATGAAATGACTTGATCAGTGGCTGAGTTGTAAGCAATACAAACTTAGTACATACAGCCCAGTGATGTAATGCGATTGTTCTATGATACCTCTGCTGGTCCCTGTTGATTTAGTAGCCTCTGAGTGATTAAGCTTATGAAGACTGTAAGATGTGGGTGAAAGCCCCACAAAAAGTTGTAAGTAACCTTGAGTTGATAAACTATTACTGTACAGTACAGAACTGCACAATAAAATGTGAATGAAGCCCCCTTCATGCTACACACACAGAAAATGTATAAAGGTATTGCCCCCCTGTGCCATGAGCACCAAGAACTTACCGCCCATCGGGGGAAGCCAAACATTGTTCATCTGCACACACAGGCCACATTGCGATAACGCAAAGCTGGCTGAAAAACGACAGCCGTGGAGAGAATGAAACCTTTGATCAGAATAGTCACTCTTATGGCTCATACTCACATTGGGCTCACTCTTATAGATAATTCAATTATGAAAATAAACTACTGCCCAATTTTCCAAGGACCCCTGGACACCTCTTTGAGAAGCAATGCTTTAAACAACAAGGTCCAGTGAATGGTTTTATTTGAAATTGACACAAGTACAGGTTGTTGGGGATGTACTTAATGTTTCTGTAGTATCTGTGTCTCAACAATCTTGATGCGAAATCTGGCAGCAGTTTGAATTTCGTCTCTCCTTAGAGTGCAGAGTTCAGCACTCCAGGATTGTTACACATTTTATTTTGAGCTAAAACTGTATTTCTGAACACTTATTGGAAACTATGCTGTAAAGTAAGTGCTTGTAAGCTAACCGTTACTGGTGAGAGAAAAGGGATGAGAATTGTATCTTTTGGAGGCCAGCAAATATCCACTGATGCTCCTCCTGGATCATCTCTCTTCACTCTGCTCGGTGAGTGTCCAACTACATGCACATCTCTCCATACTCAGCTGTTACAGTGTCAGGACGTAAAAAGCCCCTCAAGACATGAATATTCATTATTTTCTTACCTTGTTGAATATTCTGGGGCTGTCGATCCATGTCCTGGACACACTGAATGCATTAGGAAGCACTAGATGAATTATAAAGCAGGTGCAGAGAGCATGGACGTGCAGTAAAAATAGAGTGTGTCAGCTCTATGACTTGTCAGGTATGAGTCCTAGGATGTTGCAATTCACCCATTCCACAATGGCAATCATGAAGTCTTCAATGAAAGAACTGTGTTTATATGCTAGAATCAACCAAAAATTCAGTCACTCTCAAAGCCACATGCACGCATATTCTTTAATTCTTTACAGGTAATGGGTGGAACAAAAAGTACCCATGCACTGCTTTCTCTTTCCCAAATCATCTTTTATTCTATGCCTAATACAAGTGGCAACCACTACAGCTATATGTGAAGATTTCTTTAGGCGAAAAATGAACTGTTACAAATAAATACTGCATGGTCAATTTATTAAATAATGCCAGTTTGAAACTTTGCGCCTACATTTTCAGAGATGTGAGGCAAATGATATTACTTGATTAAATGGGCGTTATTAGTGGTTATCACCATTACAGATATGGGTTAGAAGGGTCCTGAGTTTGTTCAGTGCATTGAATGACTACATTCATTGTTATACAGGAAAGTCAGTTCATGTAACTGTAACATGAAGAGTGAGAAAGTCCACGTTGGGAGGTCAGGGTGGTGGATGGGCCAAACGTTTACCTAGGGCACCAGGGTTTGTGTCCTGTGTGAAACCAAAAGTCAATGCTGAGTTGTTTAAATATGTGATGTATGTCACATGAAGTATATCACGTGGTGTACATCATGTAACATACTTACTTTAAGCCAAGCCATGATGTTTTTCCTAAACCTAACCATGTAGTCTTTGCACTTAAATCTAACGAAAGTGAAACCTGGCAAATTTTCTCCTGATGCCAAAGGACATCTATTGCTCTGATAATAGCATTCTGCCTTCTAACCCATATCTTTGACCTTGATAACCACTAACAATGCCCAAGAGCTTGTTAGTCTGGCAAATTATGGTCTATGATGCAAGCTGTTCTTGTGCACTGTTTGTACATTTCCTACAGAAAGTAATGCACCAAAATTCATACATATACAATGTAATCATCAGTAATTCATGCATAAACTTCACATTTTGAAAAGCTGCAATCACATGAACAATGTGCTAACAGGAGAAAAGAAGGAAGTGGTCCCGATTTGTCCAGTAAGGAGGCTAACTGGGGTGGTAAATGGGTCATAAAACACAGGACTTTCCCTAGGAGACCAGAGTTTGGAACCATGTGAACTCTGACTCATTTTAAGGTACAATCTCACCATGTTTCTTTTCCTAAGCCTAACCACAGTAACTTTACTTTCCTAAACCAAACCTCTTTAACTTTACGTTAATTATCTAACTTATATACCCTGACTGATGACCAACAGAGAAGAGTGTGCCAGTAACACTGATATTTAATCATAAAATATTTCATTTTGGAAAACCCATTTTGTCCTTGGAATGTGTTGGTGTCAAACTGGTTTGTCAGAAGATAAAGTTAAGGATCATGTTTTTATTGAGCTGTTAGCAATGTCTTATAGCGCCACATACGTGGACTGAAGTAGGATACATACACACCGTGTGATCAGCGCACACACAATAAAAAAATAATGGAATCAAACAGTGAAAGTGTGGTGTAGTTTTGTTATTACAGCGAGGATGACTGGTGTCTACTGCCTGCATCTCACTCTCAATGCTGTTGTCCCAGTTGCAAATTGAACATACTGTGTCCTCTTGTTCTCTGGAGTTTGGACCTGCATAATTGGGTCTTGGGAAATGTGTGTACTTTGTATTGACAAAGACCTAAAAACTCTTAAAAATGACATCAAACACTGGAAAGAGAAACCACAACTGACTACTTTTTGAATGATTTGTTCAGGCAAAATTTTGTTGGTGGCAATACCTTGCAGCCTACAGAAGAAAATCAGTTCAAGACACTTCTGCACCAGTCTCAGAATCCAACAGCTATCAGTCTGATGACAATAAGCCTCTGGGGGTAAAGGCTAATATTTCAGGAGATCCAGTGTAACCTGCAGGCACACGGGCCGTCTTCTAAGATGGCATTTTGACTAATGTGTTACACCTCTCCACACGGACTTTTAACCCTGCTGCTCAAAAATGAGTGGTCAATACTACTCAGA
Organism: Chaetodon striatus; assembly: GCA_029783705.1. Lineage (NCBI taxonomy): Eukaryota > Metazoa > Chordata > Actinopteri > Chaetodontiformes > Chaetodontidae > Chaetodon > Chaetodon striatus. The sequence goes on from JAPZEB010000007.1 coordinate 31,037,028, forward strand.
CCGTGGAAACCAGAATGCTTCCAATACCAAAATCATATCCTTTTTTTTTTAGCTAGAGATTACATCTACACTAGCCTTGCTGGTTACTGGCTGTGTTGAACCACTTGCAAGATTTAATTGCACAGTGATCTTGAAATTTACATTTTAGCCTGTGTTGAAACTCCAGGTATAAGGCCATGTGGACCCCCAGTCAAAGTCCACATGGGCACTTCATATGACCCACATTCTAACTGGGTCACATGTGGTATAAAGAACATGTGCTATAAACAAGTCTGAACAATGTGGACTCTAATACATGGACTGTGATTAGAGCTCTTCTGATGCCTCCATGTCAGCATCAGCTGTGGCCGGAGGCTTAATGTTTTCAGGTTGTCAGTATGTCCCATTCTCTGAACTGGTATCTCAAGAATACCTAAAGGGAAATGACCACTTGGACTCAAGGATGAACTCATTAGAATTTGGTGGTCAAGGTCATTGTTACCTTAATAAGTATGTTTTTGGCCATAACCCAAGAATTTATACATGTATGCTTAATTATACAAAATTTCACTCTAATATCTAATATGACAAAATGATGAAGTGGTGACATGTCACGTCCAAAAGGTCAAAGGTCAACTTCACTGTGACATCGAAATGTTCTTCAAAATTTTCTGGCCATTATTCAATGTCATATCTCAGGAACAGAAGGGGAGGCATTTGCTTAGATACTGAATTGGTGACACTAATCCTGGATGCTCACCTTGAAACTGTGCTGATTGTAGAGATCCTTGTGCTGCTACAGGGAAGGTCTGTATAAAACATTTAAACTGTAACTGCAACTTGATGGGTTTGCAGAGGCATACAACCTCAAAGCAGTGATTCTTGTTTTATGCTATGTAATGAGACGAACACATCATTTAGGAGGATTCCAAAGGTTTAAGGTGCATGCATTGGTCACAATTTCTGTCTTTCGATCAGATATCAATTAGCATTTTTTAAAAAGAAAACAACACAGGATTGTGATTAGCTGCAGCTCTGCCTTGCTTTGAGAAAAGTGTAGGCACTCAGATATTTGTGTCTTTATCACTGGTCTAAATAAATGGCTGAAGTTGGACGACAGTTTTACCCATTATAATGCTACAGTTCTTCTACTTGTTGAAGTAATGAGGTGCCATTTCACTGTACATAACAGTGGAAGATAGTGACAACACCAATTTTACAATTAGAAATTGTATTACCCCAAAATATTAAAAAAAAAAAATTGTGTTTAACACATCATAGTATCTTGATATGTGGTGTGGCAATATGTTATAAATATATGGACATCAAGTATCGATCTTTTATTATATACGTTATTGATTTTCACAAATACACTTTAATACAACTTTTGGTACCAAAATAATAAAAAATAATATAAAATAATAAAATAAATTCCTTTTTTGGTCTACTACATTGTGCTGATGGTTTTTTCCTAGTGAGGTCAGCAGAGGTTTCAGTCAGTAGAATTTGGCAGGAAGTTAATCAATTAATCAAATGCCTGGGCTTATTTTCTGATTTTTTAACACAGAAGGAAAGAGGGGCTTGGATATGACATGCAACATGCAAGCAGTGTCATAAGAGAATAAAGTACTCTGGACTCACCCCACACGCCACAATCCAGAGATAGTATTAGCTGCTAAACCCACTCTGCTGAAAAATCAACCAACACTGGACACACTTAGCTGGACAAAACTACAGTCCAACTCTGAGAGAGCAAAGAAAATAACAGTCTGTCACTATTTCATTTGCAAAGATCTGCAAATGATTAAAATCAGATGAACACACTGAAATCTTAAAAGGTAAAACTGATGAATTAGTGCCCGACAAATGACAATATGTACTTAACTTAAAGTTATGTAATTAACACGAAGTTATGGAAGTTAGGTTTAGGCAAGTAAAAGTTACCGTGGTTGTGTTTAGAAAAAAAAAGATGGTGAGGACATACCGTAAAATGACAAAGTTCACTTAAGGACCACACAATTCCGAACATCGGTCTCCTGGGAGAAAGTTACAGGGGAAAGTCCTATGTTTTGTGACCCATCCACGACCCCAACCTGCCTGCTTACGAGGACACCATCAGGAGTACTTCCTTCTTTACTACCACCAGCGCACTGGTCATGTGATCGCAGCCTTCCAAAATATGTGGGTTATGCATGAATTACTGGCTCATCATCACATATATTATGCACCGATTTTCATAGGAAAACGTACTAACAGTACTTGAGAACAGCCTGAACTGTATTGTAATGGCTGTGTAGTGGGCACTATATAAGCACGTAAATTCACTCTTACCTGTGCTGTAATATCAAATAACACTTTTAAAAGGAGCCCTCACAATTTAACCCCATTTCTTTGCAAAGAATGAGCAATTTTATGTGTTTCTCTTCACACCCTTACAGGACATGTGAAATGTCCAAAAAACATATGTGCATAGATGCTAACTTATCACATCAAATTATTTTAATGTGATACCATCTCATGCAACCATGTGATACCATCTCATGTGACCACTTATGTCTCTTTATAAAGTGTGCATCAGCACAGGCCCGGCAGCACAGACTTAACTGTGGCTGCTCTGTCATCTTTTATCTTTGTTGCTATTGAGGACAGCCATCCTCCATCAGTCACAGCCAAAAAGGTCTGATGCTGCTGGCTGTGTGGAAGACTATCTATAAACAAATGGACCATATGTGTGTTATGTGTTTTCTAAGCCAAACCCAAGATGCTGAGCTACTAACAACCAAAATGTGTATGTGCCAGTCAGTGGTGAGGTCATTTTGGCAAACCTAAATATAGCCCTTGTGTCGGCAGCAAGCACACTGGATGAATAATTGTGGGAGCCTGCAGGGGATAATGATTCTGCAGCATGCCAGTGTGAGAGAAATCTTCCCAGCTCCTTCACAAACTGTGAAAAGCTGAACCCTGAGTGGTGGAGGAAAGAGACATGTCCTCCCAGTATCTGAAAATATGATTTCAGGACAGAGGAGATAGAGAGGAAGAGAAAGCAGTGGTGCTGATTACACGTCATAATATATGTAGGATATAGTGATAGGTATTACTGCATATTATTGCATTACCTGTCAGACTGTAGAGAGCAGATCACTTGTCTTTAATAATCTAATCAGACTGACAGAGTCCATAACTTGTACGTCACAGGGACATTGTCTGTTTTACAAGTTGAAATGTGCAACTTCAGCAGTCCGTGTACCTTCTATTTATTGGATTTCCACCTTAAAGCTAGAGGGCTGGACTTTTACATATAAACGAACATCCATTACATTCTAGCTCTTGCCAAATGAGTTCACACAATCTGATTATTGCCAGGGAAAGCTCTCTGTATTTCTCAGTATACCAGAGTTTGGTGTCTGGTTTCTGTGACCACTTTCCAGCACAGGTGCACAAGAAGTTATGTGTTTTACATCAACCAGCCAGAGCTAAAGGGGGAGAGATTAATTCATTTATTTTATGTTAGATTTGTTCTTGTTTTCTTTTTCAGTTTGGTGCTGCTTTTCATTGTTTTCTAATCTTCATTTGTTTTTGTGATTATGATGAGTTTTTTTTTTTTTCCTTAGACTATGTACACTACTGACTGTTTGAAATAAAATAAAAAAATAAAAAAAATAAATAAATGAATAAAAAAAGACAGGACCATCTTGCGATGGGATCACACCAGCTGTGATACAGTGATCTGTGACTTAAAAGGAATGAGAGCCTTGAAAAAGGCGCATTCTATATACACAAAAGCGGGCAAGCGGCATTTTGCCGCACTCCCCGGTTTTGTTTTTATACTGCCAATGCTGAAAGAAGACGGATTGGGCTTTCCTGCAAATTTGCACAATTCCTGTTTAAAAAGGGCTTGAGACACTGAGACGAGAGACAAGAGAATGAGCGACGGTTGCAAGGGAGCTAAAGGAGGGCACTCCTGGGGACAGAGGAGATACTGTACAGCGAGCTCAGCTGCAGGCATACATTATAAGCACACATTTACAGTGTTTATGTAATATCTGTCACTGCCAGAGGGGGAGACAAAAGTTCCACACCTGCTTTAAACAAAAATTAACAAATTAAAAACAAGGCCAGTTTCATTCAATTTTGTCAAATATGTCTTGTTTTTTTCTTCTTATAGAGCATAGGCAACCACATTATGGCACATTGCATTTTGGGTAGTAGCATCCATACTTTGGACATGCTTCCTCAACAGAGACAAAAAACAAGAATGGACCAGTCAAAGGGCAAGTGCAACATTTCCTACAAGAGAAGCCAATAGTTTCCTTGAGCTGAAGAAGGAAGCAAAGGATTGCTACTTTGCAATTTTTATTATTTATTATGTTTTTATATACCCTTATTAATCCCGTGAGGGGAAATTCCAAGTTCCAAGAAATTAGAGACATTAAATGGCTCTGATCTGTGCAAACCAGTGATGCGGTTAGGCAGTTTGAGTAAGCTTGTTAGAAAATATTGCAGGTTTCATCATACTTAAGACATAACCACTTTAAAGATGGGTAATTACTTACTATTTTACTACATTTGTGCTTTTTAAATAGAAAACACGTGTTTTATATTGTGATATTCTCTAGAAATAACATATAGCTAACAGAAAGTAGGTTGTTATTAGCAAAGGTCATTACCAGAAACTTTCAGCTTCAGTTTGTGGGTTTACAGCTCATCAGTTAATGCAAAGTACTAGCATTCTTTTCACATTATTTTTTTAACAGCGTCATCTAATAGTACTTGGTCTCTATCTAGCTTCCATAAGGTCCCACAGTGCTTTGTGGTGCCCATTACTGCCCACATAACAATCTTATTCTCTGTTATTTTTATCTAGCTGGTCAAAACTATCCGATGTCTGTCACAGCAAAATGCAGATTTGGGGCTATGGGGAGAAGGGAGAAGAAGAAAGAAAAACAATAGCATTGGTTATTTCTTCAAACATTAAAAACTAGCCATGTTAACAGTATGTTTTCCTGTCAAGTGACCTCTTGTGGTTGTGTCTGTCCTTGCTCAAAGCAAAGGCTTGAAGTAGAATGATGCATGTTATAGTGCCGCAAACCCTCCTGGAGAGGACAGCTGGGTGGAAAGACTTTGTATCCTGTGTCCTACCAACAGTCAACAAACGGTTTTGTTCCACAATCTCCCCATAACCACAGAAGCTGCTCATATGGATATTTTTTTGTAACAACCATTTCATTTTGGGAACTGACAAATAACTTGTTTTATCATTTAGTAGGATTTGCTGAGAAAAACACAAACTGACACGACAGTAGCATAATTAAACTGTCCTTTACTGATGGATATATTGGATGATAGCATATGGGTGTGTGCCACGTCATGAGATTTCAGGCACAGATGCAGATGGATGCTGTTCCATCAAGCTGACAATATCACCATAAAAAAGGATTGACATTTTCATCACTATAATGTTTTTTCTCAATCTGGAAACAGCCTCCTCGGTGGAATGAAAATTCAAGGGCAGTATTAAAAAGAGGAGAAAGAAGAGGGGGGTGGGGTAAATAAGCGAGATGGAAAGATCAAAAATTGAAGGAGATTTGGGCGAGGCAGAAGGGATATGTTGTGTGTGAACGGACTTAGGGGGGAATCAAGCACTGCTTATCGTGTTTACCTTGGAGGAGACAGGGAATGATGAGGACAGCCCACAAGGCCTGTGTTCACTCAGCCATGAAGGCAGGGCCAGCCACTGTTGTTTTTGGACAAATCTAGCCACTGCTCTCTGTCCTTTTCAACATGCTCTTTCCTGTTTGGGCCTAAATGGAAAGCACTCCGGGTCTGTCCTAATATACTGCTCTCTCTCCCTCTCTCTGTCATTATGTGTCTCTCTCTCTTTTGCATGTGTGTGTGTGTGTGTGTGTGTGTGTGTGTGTGTGCCACCTGGGCTCATTTCATCTGGTGAAAACCAACTCTCAACTGGAACATCCTGCAGGGTGATGCACCTGATCTGTACAGACATGCAGCTCTTTCTAGGGTAAAACTAATACTGCTATAAACAGGGTCAGGTCAACCAGGCCCAGATCTAGAGTCAATCAACCAGGAGGCTTCTGAAATTATTTGGGGGGGCCTAGCAGTTTGCCTCTGATGAGCCTGAGGCTTGCCACTATACCGATGCTCAACAAAGTAGTTCATTTTATTAGTTTGAAGTGCTTTTACCGAGTTGAGTTGGTGCTAACAACTCAGATACTAACAGCTGTTTCCAGATGGAATCGAAACAAGCAGGAATGGCTGTCACCAGTTTGTTTTATCTTTGCACAAAGTCAAACCTCTCTCAATTTCCCCAGGCCTCACTACTGGAAGACTTGAGAGTCTTCAGTCGTGGGGGTGGGGGGGGGGACCCAGGGTGCTATTTGGAGGTTCACTCCTCTATAAATGGCAGCTTGTCACGCCTCTAGTGTTTGAGTCCCTGTATGTGAATGGGGAGCTTCAGTGCAGACTACACTGACAGGCAGTGGCACTCAGAAAAAACACAGGTTTCGTCTATGCACTGCAAAAAATGTGGACGTCGTTCAAGCTCAAAGAAATAAAGCAACCAGCTGCTGAAGGAGAGTTGCACAATTTTCCCAAGTACACATTGTTTTGCATGTTGTTTTGTTTCTCTACAATGAACATGACAAGTGCAAAGTTAGCATGATCCATACGGCCATAATAGCCACATTCATGGGCAATTGTTATATATTGGAATTTTCAGTTAAAGAAGGCTGTGCCACAAGACTAGAGAAAATAGAGGAAAAGAGCTGTGGCATGTGCTTTTTGCTCAAGAGGTAGAAAACCTACAACTTCGACAATGCATAGCGCTGCACTGGACCAATAAACACTTCCGCTGGTGGGTGTCGAAATGGAAAGGAATCTAGTTGTAGTCTTGAAAATAGTAACCCTGCAAAATCCCCAGTCTTTGTAAAATCTTACAGTGTGTGCCCAAAAACTCACACTGTATTAAGATATGAGAAGGTGTCGGACTTCAATCTTTTAAAAAGCCTTTTTAAAGTCTTTTAATAGAACTACAGCCTACTGTATACTAGAAGAGACCTGATATTTTATGAGGTTTAATGTTCTTGCATCTTTACTGCCTTATGTTTGACAGGATTTCAGTTTTAGGGTTATTTTTTTAGAAATACAATTATACATGTTCAACAGGTTGAAATATAGATTAAATTAAACATTTCCTAAAAACATAGAAAAGTACAGTAGTGTACTGTCACAAGATCTTCCTCTTAGACTTGTTACGGCTACAACAAGCTCCGCCAAATCAGAGAGGAGGGCAGCCTGTATGTACAGCAGCCTGAGATGCCCTACCAGATATTGCTATGAGTGTGTGATAATAACTGAAAGCAACCTTGATGACAAAATCTATATTTTTTCCCCTTATGGCTGGAAAGTGAAGAGGAAATTGTACACTGAATCATACAGTATGGCACACTCAGGGCCATGTCTAACAGTAAATCATTACACCGTGTCTCATTTTGCGTCTCAGGGTACTGTGGCAGGTGCTGTGTACTATGGGATTTACAGTCATCGCAGTTCCTTCTTTTAAATGAAATGTTGCCATGATAACCATGTTGGTTTTGTCCCTGTGCTGGTCAACTGTAAAAGAGGCCTGCTGCTCCGCCACCTGCCACACCATCACCAAATCCTGTGCACCATGATGTTGCTGACCATTGCGAGCCAAAACCGTCAACACACACTGTTCATGTCAACCAAACACAGATACACACAAATGTAAAGGATGATCAGATGAGATAACACACCTGTGCCAAACATATTGGACAACATGAGACAACAGAATCACCTTTCTAAACATACAAGAAACCAAGGTGATGAGAGAAATGGGTTATGCATGTCAACAATACCGTAATTAGATTCACTTTGGGCGTTCAAAAATCTGGACTTATTTTGGTAGTTAAAGGAAATCTGAAATGAATGCCTGTGAAGGACAGCACAGGGGAGGAGCCGGACATTCAGGGCTCAGCCCAAACCTTGGGGGGCTGCAGGGACATGCTCCTCTGGGCAGATTTTATGGCAGCCATATGCACGATTTTTCAAGCAATTTCAGAAAATAGAATGCCTAAAAATCTCAGTCATTTGGGACATGATCGTTGCCAAGGAAAACAAATCATCCTGTAGAGACTACATCTTATTTTGTATCCAATTGTTCTCCAACTGTCTTCCTCAGTCTGAAACTAGAACACAAATGTTGAGGATTACTTATTTTCAATCCTGCCCCCGAAAAAGAGGCAGAAATTGTCTGATGTTGCTATTTTTTGAGTTACATAGCATAAGTAAGGGAGGAATTTGACATCGCCCATTGGTTTGTGAACTCCCATTTTCAAAGCCTCAAGTTCATGGATGTATAGAGAGACCTAGATACAGCGTTGGGGGTGGGACCCCATTCATTCCTGTGAAAATTGATTAATGGCGCATGAAAAATGGTTTTACTGCTCCTTATAAAATTACCTGGACGATCCAGGGACTATCGGCACTGCTTCCACAGTGTGCAGCTCATATAGGAGGCACACTTTAGACTTGCGACGGCCGTGCTGACTAATTCAGGTTTAGCGCTATGTTTACTTAAATGGGGATAAGATGATTTAATTATGCAGTGTGGACCAAACAGATTAAATCCTGATAGTAAAATGAGTCATTTCAGGAGGTGGTGACGCTCAGAAAATTCATCCAGTGATTTAAGATGTCTCTTCACCCCGTAAGTATATGAGAAAAAAGGTGTTTTGGGGGCTGCAGTGCATCACGTGATGGTATAATTATACTGGTTACTACGAAAACTGACTTCAAAGCCCTGCACTTCTTGGGGGCCTGCTTGAGTTCAGTATTTTGGCCATCGTCATCTAGGTTTTTTGGAGCCAGAAATTAACCTATTTGGATGAGAGGGCAGAGCTGTAGAAGAGTAGAGAGTGGCTCTGACTCATACACTGTGGCGACGCCTCTCAGACAACTTAAAGTCTTAATAAAATGTAAACAGGTGACTTATATAAAAAGTCACCCCCCATACAGTTCTCTTGAATGTTGAAATTAGTTATAAAGTCAAAAACTTTGTACCAGGCTGTAAACATATTTATTTTTGCTTTAAAGTTGGGCATTTTAACATGGATGTAAATAGGGGATTGACTCACCTTTAGAGTCCCCTCAAGTGGCCATTAGGAGAACTGCAGTTTTTGGCACTTCTGTGTTGGCTTCATTTTTCAGTCCTAGAGGATGCCACTTGATTTAAATCTATGCCCTAATAATCTTGACTGCTAACTACAAATAAAATATGTAAATAAATATAAGTAAATGTGGTCTTCAGTACTCTGAATTGAAAATTAGGCAAACAGAACAACATTTACTCAGGTATATTAGATTTCTTAATGAAGTAGCAGGGCTGGAAACCCAGAAACCACCCCCACACTCTGCCCCTGGGTCAGCCGGGTGAGTTCATAGAATCAGCTGCTGTATTTACCAAGAAAAGGGGTTACTATGTAATATTTTGTTACAGGTCTTTTACTGGAGGCGAATGGGCATTCAATATATTATTGTATGTATCCTAGGAAAAAAATGGGGCAGTACTACATCAGGGGTAAAGCACAAAAAATGGTCAGAGATCTGGGCCAAAAACCAACACTGAGAACCTTTTGCTTATTTAAGATGGATTAGAAATGTGAAAAATATGTTAGTATTCTCTGGGAAAAGAAAACATGAAGGGAGCATAAAATAACATCCAGCAACTTAAATGGTCAGTGACACTATAAACACTGCAACTCTTATTATATTCTTTGGTGATCTGAAATGTCAGAATTAGATGCTGATGCAGGACAGGCCTTGATGTATGCCACAGCACCTTATTAAAATGTGCAGCTTTGCCTCAAAGCTAGAAAAAAATCTCTCAGCTGAAAAACTGTCAAGTCATCATTCCTCTCCCTCGAAAACACAGGATGCCTTTGAACTCAGAGGACTGAATTATTGACAGTGACCGGCCCACTGTTTCCTCAGTTAACTCCACGCAGCTCACTTCATCGTAGCTTTGCTCTGCTGCAGAGGGCACGGCCGTGTGTACACTGCACCAGGAGAGGCTTCATAAATGATTTACCAGCTGGTTCTCCCTCAAAGCTCCAGAGGAGACACAGACAGAGCAACACTTACCCCTCTGATGGAAGCCTTTGAGGAATGTTCTTCATGCTAATCAGCTGCTACTAACTGAATTCTGCAGTGTTTTTGCATGCAAACATGGCCAAAAGTCACATTCTAATTAGGAGTTTTCGGTGTTGAGAAAATAGGACCAGAAAAAACACATACCCACACACACACACTTACACATGCATGTGGAGAATAAAGCTCTATTACTGCCACTCTTTGGAAAAGCCAATCAGCTTTAAAATGTGAAGTAACCATTTTTGCACTCATTAATCCAGAGTTGTTAGAAAGTGTTATTGCTTGAAAGCGAGACATTTTTTTACTGTTCATTACACAACACTTAGCTCCAAGTTTACAGTGTGACTAGCTGACAGGTACTATAATGAGTGCCAATTTATCATGATATATTGTAGCACTCCCTACTGCAGTGGTTCCCAAAGTAGGTGCTGCGTCACCCCGGGGTGCCCTGAGGATGGACCAAGGTTGCCGCAAGATGTGCTCATTTACATTTTGTACATTCCACCAATAAATAAGGCAACCATTACATTCACTACATTAACTGCAGCACTACTAAAATCCCAGAATATGCAGTAATGTCACAGGAAAGTCTGTTGACATGACAGATGATATTTTCCTGTTGCGGTAGTGAAGTAAGGCACTTTACGACAAGTTTCCAAGGTGCACAGCAGTCAGGAATAGTGAAATGTCACTGTGAATAGATCTAAATAAAATGCTGATACTCCTTTGCTCTCAACAGTCCAATAACCAAACCTGAGACAACCAAAAGAATTAACAAGTGGTAAGTGGTTTAATGCACACTAAACATTTACTGCTGCCTTTTAGTAAAAGCTTTTTATTGGAAAACCAGTGGGAGGCTTTTTTTGTGAAGCAGATATAGGAAATGCAATGTACGTGTCATAGAGTTAGTAGAACTTTGTTTGTGGTACATTAATAAAAACTGGTGTACTCAACAAGAGATGGATATACTCCAACACATTCTCACTCCTGGGGTGGCACGGTGGTGTGGTGGTTAGCACTGTCGCCTGTCACTGTCACAGCAAAAGGGTTCCTGGTTCGATCTCGGGTGCGGGAGCCCTTCTGTGCGGAGTTTGCATGTTTTCCCCGTGTCAGCGTGGGTTCTCTCTGGGTACTCTGGCTTCCTCTCAGTCCAAAGACA